>SJYC01123312.1:0-10269 GCA_006408675.1 Madoqua kirkii
AAGGAGATCAGCCCTGGGATTTCTTTGGAAGGACTGATGCTAAAGCTGAAACTCCAGGACTTTGGCCACCTCATGTGAAGAGTTGACTCATTGGAAAAGACTCTGATGCTGGGAGGAATTGGGGGCAGGAGGAGAAGGGGACGACAGAGGATGAGATGGCTGGATGGCATCACGGACTCGATGGACATGAGTCTGAGTGGACTCCGGGAGTTGGTGATGGACAGGGAGGCCTGGCGTGCTGTGATTCATGTCTTCGTAAAGAGTCAGACACGACTGAGCGACTGAACTGAACTGAACCAGGCATTTACCTACCGTCCCCTAGTAAACTGTCCATCACGTCACACATGCCACACTGCTAGGCAGTCTGTGAAGAGCAGGACCCAGGTGGGTGCTTGGTGTTCTGCTAGACTTATTTCTTAGCTAAATAACTCACTGTCCCACACCCACCTCACTGTCCATAACTTAAATCCAAAGCCTAACAAAATGTCAGTGATCACCGTAGAACCAAGTCAGCTGTGCCTTGTTTTGTTTTGTTGTTGTTTTTCCTGTTATCTGTATCTTGCTGTGCCGAGCACAGAGGAGGGGAGGTTACTGAGCTGGACCAGGGGCTGTCAAGGACAGCTTTGGGACTGGAGATGTGGTCAGGCAATTGCTAGGTGGGAGGAGACCAAAGGAGGATGGGAAGGTCCTGGTGGAGGGGGGCGTGGTCAGGCTGCAATGAAGGAGGAAGTATGGAGAGGGAGGCAGAGCTGTGTGCTACAAGCAGGGCCTTGGAAGCAAGGAAGACGCTTGGTTCTCCACTGGAAGCAGCTTCAGAAAGGATGAGATGGGAGAATCACCCCATCCATGGCCTGAGCTCTGGTAGAGCAGGATGAGTTTGGCTCAAGTGTAGCTGGGACAAGACAGCAGGGAGGCTCTGCAGCTGGATAGACAGGGATTCCACCTTGAGCATCATTTATAGCCTGCTGTGTGCCCTGGACTAACAGCTTGACTTCTCTGAGCCTCAGTTTCTCCATCTGTAAAATGAGAACCATAAAGGGACAGAGCAAACTTGCAGCCAATGCTCCATCCCCCATTATTAAGGTGCTTTCCTGGTGGTCTGAAAAGAGCTCAGATGGGGTGGGGGCATTGGGGTAGAGAGCTGCGTCTGCAGTCACTCACACCTGACACTCTTCATGTGCAGAGCTCACCAGAATCTCACTGGATTCTCAAGGTGCCCTTGGAAGGTTGCCAGCAGTGTGACCTTTCCCTGGGCCCAGCTGCCAGAGTTGGGTGTACAGAGTGATGTGTGAATTTAGACCCAGAACCCACTCATGCTCATCCCTGCTGAGAGTAGAGAGCTGTTTCGAGGGTGGGCAGGAGCGGGTTGAGATGCTTGGTCAGGACTTCGGGTGGATCCATTTGGATCTGTTGAGTGAGTCTGGGCTTCTGCATCCAGGATTGGCCTGAGACTCCCAAGACCAGCCTCTGGGTTCGAGTGATGAATTCTGTCAGTGAACTAAAGATACCTCTTTCTGAGCATCTGCAGTTTTCTTGGAGCTTGCTGATGAGGGCTTCCCAGGTGGTGCTCGTGGTAAAGAACCCACCTGCCAATGCAGGAGATACAGGATTCCCAGGTTCAGTCCCTGGGTTGGCAAGATCCCCTGAAGAAGGAAATGACTACCCACTCCAGTATGCTTGCCTGGAGGATCCCATGGACAGAGGAGACTCGTGAGCTACAGTCCATATGGACTTTGTGGGCAGCAAAGAGTCAGAGCAACTGAGCATAAGATGCAAGATGAGGGTGACCGGCACTGCCACTGAAAGCTTGGTGGGTCTGCCCACAGCGGGCTTCAGGAGCAGGCTGGAGAAGGCGAGAGGCAACCCCCAGCTCAGACCTGGGAGCTGGGGGACAGGATCTGGGCCCTGCCCCCTCCTCCAGCTCCCATTTCCAGAGCCAGAACCTGAAAGTGTCTCCAGTGGCCGGGACAGCCCCCCAGGCATAGTGATGATGAAACATGGGTCCTGGGAGGAGCTGTGGCCAGGCCTGGGGCATTTGGTCAATGATGATCCCCCTACGCCAGGGTCTGGAACAATCCAGTTTCATCCAGAACCCACATAAAGCCTGGCTCAGAATAGGCGTCGCTACTTCTGTGCTGGTGAGTGAAGGAAGTCAACAGAAGGAATGTCTATGGTTAGGTGGATATCACTCACAGATATTCCCAGAGAGAAAAGAAAACATCTCCTCGGCCCCTGTGGGCTTGACCTGGCGCGAAGCAGTGTGACCCATCCTGGGATCTTGCAGCCTGAGGTTCTGCTCAGAGACACTGGCCCAGAGCCCCAGCCTCAGCCTGGAAAGCACACAGGGTGTTTATTGAGAATGGGCTTGGTACCAAGACTCACAGGTCCTGTATACACATTAACTAAGGCTCAGAGAGGTTAAGCCTTGCACCCAGGAAAACACAGCAAGCACATCAAATCCAGGTCCTTCTGATTCCATGGCCTCCAAACCCATTGTGCCAACACCACAGGCTCTAGCCAAGGGGATGGACCAACAATTCTGCCCCTCCAAGCCCTCTTCCCCAAGAACCCTGGCCACCTGCTTTCTGCTCCACCGCTTCCCTCCCCAGGCCACATGCCTGCTGTCTACCCCTCCACCCCCTCCAGCTGGACTCCGGGAGGTTTTCAGCCTAAGGTTCTAGCCTGTGCACCTGGACACTCACTGTCCTGGGCGGGGAGTCTGTGGCCCCTCAGAGACGGGGACTGTGATCTTCCCTGGCCTCTCTCAGGGCAAACTCAGGGCATGGTGTGAAGTGGGACTGCTCCTCTGTTGATCAAAGAGGAGGGCAGGATAAAAAACGCTCCTCTTTGGCGGTTGTCTTGCCCAATCCATGTTTTCTGTGCAGCAGCAAACAACTGCCGGGTTCCCAAGTCACTTTATTATTATTATTGGAGTAAAACTGCTTTACAAAGATGTGTTAGTTTCTGTTGTACAATGCAATGAATCAGCTATGTAAAGTGTGTTAGTCACTCAGTCATGCCCAGTTCTTCGCCACTCCATGGACTCTAGCCCACCAAGCTCCTCTGTCCGTGGAATTCTCCAGGCAAGAATACTGGAGTGAGTTGTCATTTCCTACTCCAGGGGATCTTCCCCATTGAGGGATCAAACCTGGGTCTCCTGTATTCCAGGCAGACTGTTATCTTTTGAGCCACCAGGGAAGCTTGAATCAGCTATCTGCATACATACAGCCCCTCCCTCTTGGGCCTCCCTCCCACCCCATCCCCATCTCACCCCACAGAGCACGGGGCTGAGCTCCCTGTGCTGTGCAGCAGGTTCTGAGCCACCAGGGAAGCTTGAATCAGCTATCTGCATACATACAGCCCCTCCCTCTTGGGCCTCCCTCCCACCCCATCCCCATCTCACCCCACAGAGCACGGGGCTGAGCTCCCTGTGCTGTGCAGCAGGTTCCCACAAGTTGTCTATCTTACATATGGTAGTATGTATATTCCAATCCAACTCTCCGAATCCATCCCATCGTCCCCTTCCTCCCGTGTCCACATGCCCATTCTCCCTGTCTGTGTCTCTATTGCTGCCCTGCATATGTGCTCATCAGCACCATTTTTTCTGGATTCTATGTATGTGCTGGTGGTTTAGATTCTATGCATATGCATTAACATATGACCTAGGGACTGCCCCACATTCACACGCCTGCCTCCTCCTTGTTCTTTACCCCCTTGCCTTTTCATGGTTCAAAAGTGACTGTGGAACCCAAGTCACTCCTGAATGATGAAAAGGGGAGGAGGTGAAGAACAAGGTGGATGCAGGCGTGTGGATGGGGGGTGGGTCCCCAGATGCAACGTCCTCCATCTCCATCCCACTGCTCCCCTCATCCCAGCCAGTGAGTGAAACAAACCAGACCCAGCACCTGGCTCTGTTGTCTTATTCCAGAAGACTGTTCGTCGCTCCTTGTCTCTCCCTTTTCATCCTGAAACAAACAGAGGAAATCACATCCTCCAATTTCTGATGCACCCGATCCCCCAGATTCCTCATCTGTTCCCCTCCTCCCGCTGCTGTCAGGAGCACTGGCCGCTGATGGAAACACGTCATGGATGGATGTTACCCTTAATGCTGAGAAAGCCAGAGAATCAAGGTCAGCATGTTTTTGCTTGTGACCAGGGGCAAGCAAAGGGGAGTCAGATGTGTTTGTGGCTGCTGCTGCTGCCAAGTCACTTCAGTCATGTCCGATTCTGTGCGACCCCATAGATGGCAGCCCACTAGGCTCCTCCGTCCCTGGGATTCTCCAAGCAAGAACACTGGAGTGGGTTGCCATTTCCTTTTCCAATGCATGAAAGTGAAAAGTGAAAATGAAGTCGCTCAGTCGTGTCTGACTCTTAGTGACCCCATGGACTGCAGCCCACCAGGCTCCTTAGAGGAAAATCCATGGGATTTTCCAGGCAAGAGTACTGGAGTGGGGTGCCATCACCTTCTCCAGGAACCCCCTTCCAATTAACCTGGCAATCCAAGGGTCTCAGTATAAACTGTACTGCTCAGGATGTGTGTGTAGACTGGGGACCCCTCCCTGATCCTCTGTGTTGGGATACTGTCCCCACTGGGGGCTGCTTTGCCCTGGCAGGCTCCGCAGTGCACCCCTGCCTGAATGAGACAGGGGACCCCTGCCACAGCCTGACCTCATGCCACCTCAATTCTCCCCAGACCCCAAGGGGACCGCAATATTTTCCCCCAAGAGTTCTAGAATTAGTGCAATGTCTCATCCAATTTTTGTTTTGTTTTTTAAGTATTTCTTTATTTATGGTTGCGTGGGGTCTTCATTGCTGCACGCAGCCTTTCCCTAGTTGCACCGTGTGGGCTTCTCATTGCAGCGGCTTCTCTTGTTATGGAGCACAGACTCTAGAATGTGTGGGGCTCAGTGGTTGCGGCTCATGGCACACGTCACCTGCTCTATGTAAACAAGGGCTCCCAGATAACCATGGTAACTTTCACAGGCGTGGATTTCCACCTTAACCTTAATTCCCCCGATAGCAGAATTTCTATGGGACAAGAGGCCATAAAGCCTGGCCACAGAGAGGCAGCTTCCCGGCTCACTCTGCCCTCCCATCCACTCCTTTCCTTCTAGAGAAAGAGAAGGAAGCTGCAGGCAGACAGCACCCCACCCCCGCTTGCAGCCTTTGTGCTGTAAGGAGGCTTTGTCCTGGATAAGCCCAGGCTCTTGGGGAAAGGGCTGCCCTGAGAATGGCTTTCCTTCACTGGGGTGGATACCTGAGCTGAGGCCCCAGATGAGTCATCAAAGGTCAGGCCAGGTGTGTCAGCTTCCATCTGACACCCCTCTAGACCCTTCTGGTCTCGGGGGACACTTTAATTTTCTGCCAGTACTGTCTCTGAGTTACTTGTTTTCACACTTGTCAGCCTGGTAGGTTTCCAATTGTTTTTAACAATCTTCGTTTGAAGACAAAGGGACTGTACCCAGTGGTGTCATAAAACCCAGCATCTCAGCTGGCAAAACACAATTCCCTTTAAAGCCTAAGAATGAAGATTGTCTCAGTGGCTCAAGGCAGAACCTGCACAGATACAGGAGTGCAGACTCAGGCAGTGAGGGAGAGGTTTGTGTCATGAAAAAAAAAGAAAAAAAAAAACGTTGTGAATGTGGATGTGGGCACAGGAAGGATGGATGGAGCTGACCCGGTACCTTTTTAGGCCCACCCTGCATGGCATGCTGGATTTTAGTTCCCTGACTGGGGATCAAACCCCCGTCCTCTGCAGTGGAAGCACAGAATCTTAACCACTGGACTACCCAGCACCTTTGCAGAGAAACTAACACTAAAACTCAGATAAAGGGAACATCTTCCTTGTTAAAACCTTAGAAAAGGACCTCTTGTTTTGAATGGCACCTATGTTCCAATAAATGGCTGGGTTCTGGGCAGGAGGGTGGATTTGTTTAGCGAATTTCATTTGAAATAATTGAGCCATCTAATGCTGATGAACAAAGCCTCTCACATGTGAGTTTCTACACAAACCCTGAGGACGAGGGGGGTACTTGGGAGTCCTGTCTTCGTGGAGCACAGCTGATGGGGACTGGGAACCCACTAGCAGGAGAGGCCCTCTCATCCTCCAACCAGAAAAATGGGAGGAAACAGTCAGACTCAGCTTGTCTTTAAAGGGAGGTTTGATAAGGAGGCTCAGATTCCAACTTCTTTACTCCATTATTCTTCACGCCCACGGGGCTGTAGGAACTGGAGGTCTGCAGAGGCAGAGAATGGGGGATGTCAGGCTATGACACGGTGAGACCCACTCACTGTCTGGAGAGCTTCACAGAAGAGGTTCAGTCCCTGATTTCAGAGTTGTCTGTCCTCTGTTCTTGTGAAAACAGGGGCCCCAGGGGGTTTGTGTCCTAATTGGCAGGATCGTAGGCGGTGATTTTCCAGATAGAGGTCAGGAGTGTGGACACCAGTCTTATAGGCACAGGAGCATTATTGTTTGGGGAGCATACTTAGTCTGCTTGGTGTTAGGTGTATCTTCCAGGGAATGGAATTTGGCTGCAGGGTGTGGACACCTGGGTTCCACCAAGGACAGCTCCCCATAGCCAAGTACCCGCTGGAGTCTATGGACACTGCCCTCTGGAGGGGTTCCCTTTCATGTTTATGAAAATTCTATCATCTGCCCTAGACAGGAAAATATCAGAATTTATTGTTCATTCCAGCTGTATTTTTGGGGCATCTGCTCAGAATGAGTTTGATATTTTCAGGTTTCAAGGGGTCATAGAAGAGAACATGAGAATGAGACCTTTGGTTCTGAAGTTACTGCACATGCTCAGAATTCAGTTCAGTCAATTCAGTCATTCATTGATGTCTGACTCTTTGTGACCCCATGGACTGCAGCACGCCAGGCCTCCCTGTCCATCACTAACTCCTGAAGCTTGTTAAAACTCATGTCCATTGAGTCAGTGATGCCATCAAACCATCTTACCATCTGTCGTCCCCTTCTCCTGCCTTCAATCTTTCCCAGCATCAGGGTCTTTTCCAGTGAGCCAATTGTTTACCTCAGGTGGCCAAAGTATTAGAGTTTCAGCTTCAGCCTCAGTCCTTCCAGTGAAGATTCAGGACTGATTTCCTTTAGGATTGATCTCCTTGCAATCCAAAGGAGTCTCAAGAGTCTTCTCCAACACCACAGCTCAAAAGCATCAATTCTTTAGCGCTCAGTTTTCTTTATAGTCCACCTCTCACATTCATACATGACTGTTGGAAAAACCATAACTTTGACTAAACACAGATTTAAGAATCTGTGAATCCATATCCATATAATTATATTAACATAACTGAAGTATATATAATATTTAATAATCATATTAAAGCAAGGCATGAGGAATCCATTGAGCAGGGTGATCCTTCTAACCTTAATGAGCCTCAGGAAAGTCTTGAAAAGGAACTTAGCAACATTGAGTTCTTGCTTCCAGGTGTTTTGCACACTTGATCTCAGTCTCTAATCCAGCAAATAAGGGTCCAGGGGCAACTCCAGCAATCCCGCACAAGATACAGTTAGGGTATCTTTTTTTTATTTATAGACTTATTTTTCAGAGCAATTTTAGATTCACAGGAAAATTTAGCAAAAGGAAATGGCTATCCACTCCAGCATTCTTTCTGGGATAATCCCATGGACAGAGGAACCTGGTGGGCTCTTGGGGTCACAAAGAATTGGACATGACTGAGCGCATGCACGTGCACACACATACACACACACACACACACACACACGTGTTGCCATGTACTCCTGCCCCTACACACACAGCCTCCCCCACCATCAACCCACCCACCAAAGAGACGTGTTTATGCATTTGTTATAGTCACACATACCCGGATACCCACCTACCTCGACACCTACCTACTCAGATACCTGCATACCCAGACCTTGCCTGAGAATTCTGATGGACAGAGGAGCCTGGAAGGCTATAGTCCATGAGGCTGCAAAAGAGCTGGATATTATTTAGCTACTAAACAACAATGTCCATCTTCTTACTGTTGAGTTTTACAAATTCTTTGCATATTTTGGATCACAATCCCTTATCAGTTGTGTCCTCTAGGGAATATCTACAACAGGATGAGACCCTGTGATTGGAAAACAGTGGCCTTGGTTATCAGAGCTCTTAATGAGTCTCTGCCCTGGTTCCAGGTGCTGACCAGGGCACTGGAAAGGAAGAAATATGATGTTAATGATGTGGTTCCTGTATGACCCAGTGAATTTACTGAGCAAGCACCCAGCAACTGCTGGGTAAAATTGAGGACACATGCGCTTGGGGGAAGGTCCCTGTGCTCAGGCAGTACTTACAGAGACCTCAAAACTAGAAGAATCTCAAGCATGACTTCATAATAACTTACTCTCAGGAAGGTAGCTGATGTGACCGATGCTTTGCCAAGCTTCAGGCTAAGTGGATTCCAGGAACCGTTTCTGCTTCTCATCAGCAGCAACCTGTCTGGCACATGGTCAATTCCATCCTCACCATTAAAAACTAACCTTTCCAAGGTTGCCAAGGACTCCACATTGCTGCATATAAGAGACCTATCTGTCCTCATCTCATTAGAGCTTTCAGCATCCTTAGCACAGCAGACCCTCCATCCTCCTTGAAGCCCTCTCTCCTCCCACCCCCAGCCTCTCCTGGACTCCTCTGCTTCCGCACCTACTACTTTCCAATGCACTTCTCTGTCTCCTGTTCCTTGATCCCATCTTTAAAGGTTAGAGTCCCCCAGGTTACCATCTTACCTCTTCTAGTCTCTATCTACCCCCATCCTAAATTTCCGTCAGAATTAAATAGTCCCCATAAGTGATGATTCATGAGCATTTTCTATCTTCTCCCTAAGGCTCTAGACTACACACCCAGCTGCTTGCGTGACTTTTCTACTTGAAAATATACCCTGTGCCTGAAGCCTGATCTGTCTAAACAGTAGCCCCTTTTCTGCCTAACCCTGTCTCTCTACTGGTCTTCCGCACATCCAGGGTCTATTCTCCATAACCGTCCTTTCAGAGCAGGCTTGGTTGAACTTAATGCTCTTATATGTAAATTACATCCAACATTCCTCTCCTTAACACTTTGATTATGACCTGAGATTAGCCTTCACTGGTGGCTCAATGGTAAAGAATCCACCTGCCAATGCAGGAGACATAGGTTTGATTCTTGGTCTAGGAAGATCCCCTGGAGAAGGAAATGGCAACCTGCTCCAGTATTCTTGCCTGGAGAATTCCATAGACAGAGGGATCTGAAGTGCTACAGTCTGTGGGGTCACAGAGTCAGACATGACTTAGTGACTATACAAGAACAATGTCCTGAGAGCTTAGAATATACCTAATCCCTTTGGCAAATCCAACATGATGCCCTGTGGCCTGGTCTCTGCTCCTCCCCCAGACACTAGCCAGCCTTGGGGTATTTTAGGTTCCTTAAGGGGCGTGGTATCTGTGAGGGCCTAGAGGAGCTATCCCATGTTGATGGTCAGGAAAGGTGGTGGTGAGGAGACACCCCTCGTCCAAGGTAAGGAGCAGTGGCTGTGCTTCGCTGGAGCAGCCGTGAAGAGATAACCCACACCCAAGGTAAGAGAAACCCAAGTAAGATGGTGGGTATTGCAAGAGGGCATCAGAGGGCAGACACATTGAAATCATACTCACAGAAAACTAGTCAATCTAATCACACTAGGACCACAGCCTTGTCTAACTCAATGAAACTAAGCCATGCCCGCGGGGCAACCCAAGACGGGTGGGCGGGTCATGGTAGAGAGGTCTGACAAAATGTGGTCTACTGGAGAAGGGAATGGCAAACCACTTCAGTATTTTGCCTTGAGAACCCCATGAGCAGTATGAAAAGGCAAAATTGTAGGATACTGAAAGAGGAACTCCCCAGGTCAGTAGGTGCCCAACACTCTACTGGAGATCAGTGGAGAAATAACTCCAGAAAGAATGAAGGGATGCAGCCAAAGCAAAAACAATACCCAGCTGTGGATGTGACTGGTGACAGAAGCAAGGTCCAATGCTCTAAAGAGCAGTATTGCATAGGAACCTGGAATGTCAGGTCCATGAATCAAGGCAAATTGGAAGTGGTCAAACAGGAGATGGCAAGAATGAACATCGACATTCTAAGAATCAGCAAACTAAAATGGACTGGAATGGGTGAATTTAACTCAGATGACCATTATATCTACTACTGCAGGCAGGAATCCCTCAGAAGAAATGAAGTAGCCATCATGGCCAACAAAAGAGCCCAAAATGCAGTACTTGGATGCAATCTCAAAAAC
>SJYC01123314.1:0-19223 GCA_006408675.1 Madoqua kirkii
GGGGTGTGCTTTCTAATAAAAATTTAATTAGTAACCTAGATAATCAGTCCTGAATATTCATTGGACTAAAGGAAATCAGTCCTGAATATTCAGTGGAATGACTGATGTTGAAGCTGAAACTCCAATACTTTGGCCACCTGATGCAAAGAACTGACTCAATGGAAAAGCCCCTGATGCTGGGAAAGATTGAAGATGGGAAAGAGAAAGGGACGACAGAGGATAAGATGGTTGGATGACATCACCGACTCAGTGGACATGAGTTTGAGCAAGCTCCGGGAGTTGGCGATGGACAGGGAAGCCTGGTGTGCTGGAGGCCATGGGGTCACAAAGAGTCAGACATGACGGAACTGAACTGAACATAGATAATAACATTTTTCATTCTATTTCTGAAACAGTTTCCAAGAACAATGAAAAATATGCTTGTTTTTGTTCAGTCACTCAGTCATGTCCGACTCTTTGTGACCCCATGGACTGCACCACTCCAAGCTTCCTTGTCCATCACAAACTCCCGGAGTTTACCCAAACTCAGCCTGGTGTGCTGGAGGCCATGGGGTCACAAAGAGTCAGACATGACGGAACTGAACTGAACATAGATAATAACATTTTTCATTCTATTTCTGAAACAGTTTCCAAGAACAATGAAAAATATGCTTGTTTTTGTTCAGTCACTCAGTCATGTCCGACTCTTTGTGACCCCATGGACTGCACCACTCCAAGCTTCCTTGTCCATCACAAACTCCCGGAGTTTACCCAAACTCGTCCATTGAGTTGGTGATGCCATCCAACCATCTCATCCTCTGTCTCTCCCTTCTCCTCCTGCCCTCAATCTTTCCCAGCATTAGGGTCTTTTCCAAAGAGTTGGCTATTTGCATCAGGTGCCCAGAGAATTGCAGCTTCAGCATCAGTCCTTCAAGTGAATACTCAGGTTTGATTTCCTTTAGGATTAACTGGTTTAAAAACATGCTTGGGAATTTTTTAAATAATGGGCTTTCATGTGAGTAAATCTCATTTATACCTCTTTTACTGAGGTACACAATGTTTCGTGTCTTTAAGATAAGTGAACAGACCATCTGCTGAGTGAAGAAAATTATATGGTTTTGTTATGCTGTTTTCTGTCTATTAGCTGCCACAGTTCCTTTATTTCAATTAGAATTTTAAGGATAGGGAACCTGATGGGCTTGGGATTGCGAAAGAGTTGAACATGACTTAATGACTAAACAACAGTAGTTATCTTGTATATAAATTACTATCAATATAAGATTGAGTCTTTAAATCACTAACTCAGTTCAAGTCTTCATTTAGGCTGGGCAGAGCATTAGTTGGTGACAGAGATCTCAGAAGTTGTTTCCTGAAGTACTCGTTCTTAAGTCTTTAAAGATGCTGTGTATTTCTTTTATCATTCTCTACACTAGCAGTTCTCCTTCATCTGTGACAATCTGTGACACAGATTCTGTGACAGTCTGTGAATATTGTATAGCGTGGTGGTGGTTGATGACTCTTTCAGTGTTACCTGGTTGTAAAGACCAAACACAAACATAAACAATAGTCTCTGGGCTCTTAAACTTTTGAACTATTCTGCTAGGGAGAAATTTTTCTAGTGTTTCTTGTTTGTTTGTTTTTAAATTTTAGCCGCACTCTGGGGCAGAAGGGAGGGAGCGAGGGAGGGAGGAAGAAGGCGGCCGGTCGGTCGCAGCGTGAGTAGCTGAGTACACGTGCTGCGGGAGTCGCCCGTCGCCCCCTCAGCTTCTCAGCTCAGCCCGCCCTGCACCCGCGCTGCTCTGCACCCCGCTGCACTGACTCTCTAGTGTTTTTTAATGACCTGTTCACTGGTAGGCTTATCTTCAGATACAGCAGAACTATTAGATACAAAGTAAAATTTAATTTTTACTTTTATGCTGAATAAAATATTCAATTTTTCAGTTATTTTTGCAAACACAATAAAAGTAATATGACACGGCTTTACCAGTATAAAATCTTTAGTGAATTTTTCTCCATTGCACATACCTAATGATGTAGTACAGTTCAGAGTTAAATGTAAATTAGAGAAATAGATATAAATTAACTTTAGTAAAATGCTATAATGTTGCCTTGCTACAGAATTCTTTTATTATTTCTTCCTGTTTGTTACAGAGTACTTCATCTTTTGTTGGTGTTACTAAGAATAAATATGTAACTATAGTTTTCTTAAAGCATTTTTAAGATTTAAATCTGTACCCAGTTATTCTTTAGAGAAGGGTATGATTTAGGCTTACACTGTTAAGTGAACAAACTCAAGTTTATTTGAAACAAAACTTAAAAGGTACAATTTTGAGCTACCTTTTTTCAAATTTTAAATAGAATTCAGGAAGTACATTCAGTCAGCTTGAACATTTGGTGCTTGTGTTTATATTAAGGAGTTCCTAGCCAACAAAAATATCTAGAGTATAATGAAATAACTTTAATTTTACTTGCCTAAGGTTATCTGAAAAGATTTTTACTTGCAAATCTAGAAAAAGAAAAAAGAAATGCTTATATTCTGTCTGGGCAAAACACCATTTTCCTTAGTGATAGTCCATTTTAGTAACAGTAAAATGTTTTATGACCTAAAGAAAGTAAAACTTGTGAAACAATAATGTGTTATCTACAATTATGTGAATAATGAGATTGAAGGTCGCCTCTGTTGTATGAAATCTCTAAGATACAAGATGATTTTTTCCAGAATATTCTCTGTAGTTCACAAAGGAAATATAAGTTCAAAGTGGGCAGAACACCATTCCAATAGAAATGAACTTTGAATAGGTATAATAGTCACTTAGAAAATTTTTTGTACCTGATGTGTTATTTTCGAAATAGTGGTTCAGATGGTCAGAATGAAGTAGAACAGTACAATTTCTTATCCCAAGGCATGTAAGCATGTCAAGAGGCAATCTTCTGTCAACACCAGTATTACATATTTCATGTTCAAAGTGGAACTTGTTCTGTAAGAAGACAGTACAGTATGTCACTGAAAATTTGGAATCTGTCCAAGGCAAAATTAAAAGTTGTGTCTGTATGCAGGTCAGGAAGCAACAGTTAGAACTGGACATGGAACAACAGACTGGTTCCAAATAGGATAAGGAGTACGTCAAGGCTGTATGTTGTCACCCTGCTTATTTAACTTATATGCAGAGTACATGATGAGAAATGCTGGACTGGAAGAAACACAAGCTGGAATCAAGATTGCCAGGAGAAATTTCAGTAACCTCAGATATGCTGATGATACCACCCTTATGGCAGAAAGTGAAGAGGAGCTAAAAAGCCTCTTGATGAAAGTGAAAGTGGAGAGTGAAAAAGTTGGCCTAAAGCTCAACATTCAGAAAACAAAGATCATGGCATCCAGTCCTATCACTTCATGGGAAATAGATGGGGAAACAGTGGAAACAGTGTCAGACTTTATTTTTTGGGGCTCCAAAATCACTGCAGATGGTGATTGCAGCCATGAAATTAAGAGATGCTCACTCCTTGGAAGAAAAGTTATGACCAACCTTAGATAGTATATTCAAAAGCAGAGACATTACTTTGCCGACTAAGGTCCGTCTAGTCAAGGCTATGGTTTTCCCTGTGGTCATGTATGGATGTGAGAGTTGGACTGTGAAGAAAGCTGAGTGTCAAAGAATTGATGCTTTTGAACTGTGGTTTTGGAGAAGACTCTTAAGAGTCCCTTGGACTGCAAGGAGATCAACCCTGGGATTTCTTTGGAAAGAATGATGCTAAAGCTGAAACTGCTGTACTTTGGCCACCTCATGTGAAGAGTTGACTCATTGGAAAAGACTCTGATGCTGGGAGAGATTGGGGGCAGGAGGAGAAGGGGACGACCGAGGATGAGATGGACATGAGTCTGAGTGAACTCCGGGAGTTGGTAATGGACATGGAGGCCTGGCGTGCTGCGATTCATGGGGTCGCAAAGAGTCGGACACAACTGAGCAACTGAACTGAACTGATGCATCCATTTCCCCATTTTTATGAAAGAGCACAGTATCTTTTTTGCTTGAAGATTATACATTAGAAATGAAAGGCTGTTAGGTCATTTAATCCCATATATTAATATTTCTGTGAACTATGTACTGTGTTTTTAAAGAAACTTAAATATACAGAACGGAAATGAAAAACGGAGGAAGGGTTCTTAAAAACTTACAGTTACTAGTATTAAAAAAGCAGATATCCAGCAAAGTAAAAAGCCCAAATACATATTTGTACTAAACCTAGATACACCTACACATTTTTTAAGATTACTTTTGGAACCTTGAGTAGTGCCAAAGGTATTTACATCTATGACACCATTCATAGAATACTTAATCTTAGAATGTGTTTAATTGAAAGGTAGGCATACTAAACTATAGAATGATTAGGTTGTCTTGTTACTAAAGAATTTTGGTGTGTCATTTCTTCTGATATTTAACAAAATACTCAATGATTTCTTCCACAGAATCTACCTGTTACTCGTATTTTAGACAATCTCATGGAGATGAAGTCAAACCCTGTGAGTAGCATATAGCTTTGTACTTGTAAATTCTTGAGCATACCAAACTACCTATACCAAGGGTGATAAACTCAGTTTGTTGTGGGCTTCATCACAGCAGAGTGCATGAGGGAAAGGAAAGAGTCCACGTCCTCAAACAGCAGTTTTTAGCCATTATCACAGATGATGGGAATTGGTTTTTCAGCTACTGCATCCACTCTGGCTGGCTCTCATGCAAAGTAAATGTAGATCCATATCCTATATATATCCTAAGGAGCAAGTTTCTATAAATAAAAGAAAACTAGTGAGCATCAGTTGGTATAATATGAAAAGTACCAGACCAGTTTAATTTTATGAAATTAAATTAGGATAGAAGTGCATAGTAAAAAATTTAAGAGCATGTGTTCAGATGGCACTAAATTCTTTTGGGCTAAAAAAAAAGTAAATTGAAATTGTTTGATAAAGAGATAATGAGTAAATATTGTTAGCATTTACTGAAAAAAGTGGGTTTTTGAGCTGTTTATAATTCAAGAAGGGAATGTAAAAATCATCACAATCTGTTTCGTAAAGCAGCCCATCATGTTACTGTGGCAACTGGAAAGAGAGTGGTTATCTGGAATAGATCAGAACCCTGGTTTGGGTTGATCTGGGTCACTGTAGACTTGGCATCAAGACTTAGGATACCAGGCTGAGAAACAGAGTAAGAACAGAATCTTCAGATAAATATGTCATTATTTCATATTTGTTAAAACATGGTTATAATAACATTAAAGAAAATAACGAAAACAAATTTTAAAATCTGTCCATGTGAAAACAAAGATACAGTATTACAGAAAAAAAGCCCGGTAAAGGGCAGTTGCAATTATGAAAGGGAAGAGAAAATTGCCAATAATGATAAGCTAAAAAGGAGTGGATTTTTCTAGAGTATAAGAAGGATATGAATAATAAAGAATATAAACGGTATGAAGGAATGCCTCTTGAAAAGCCTTAGTGAAGTATGCATTTATGATTAATGCATTTGCGATTGTCTTTAGAAAATACTACTTCATAATAGGAATAGGTTTCTAGAAGATGTTATCCCAAACAATTATAAAGATTAAAAATATAAATAAATGCAAAAATTTAGATGCCAAATCCACATTTCTGCCATATGGATGGCTAAATTATGGGTCTTATTCACATGTGTCTCCAAGTTCTATAAATTCATTTATCAGTTCTAGTGACTTTGACTTCATAACTGAAGGCACATTACCACAGGCAGATAGTTTTTAATTAATTAGAAAAAGTAAAATTTTTCTACTTTAAAAGCATTTTTTCACCCATCTGTTAGGTGGGACAGATGCCTGTACTCTCTCTTATCCCTGTCTTCTTCCCATATTGAAAAATTGATTTGGAGGCATTGAAGACATTAACAATGTGTACAGTTAGACCTGACTAATAATCTTGAATATATTGTATCTCAAAGGCTTTAAAAATGCTGTAACCTAATTCTGGTGCATTGTATCACTTATATCTACTAAGTGATCTGTGATTTGTCTTGATTGAATAAAATGAAAGGGGTTAGGCAAGATACTAGGTAGGTTTCATCTGCCCTTGCACATCTGGGCAGTAGTGAGTTCCTGGAGCAAAGTGTTGAAGGATTATGGCACTGCATTTGGTTTTGGGCTTCACTGGTGGCTCAGATGGTAAAGCGTCTGCCTGCAATGCGGGAGACCTGGGTTTGATCCCTAGGTCGGGAAGATCCCCTAGAGAAGGAAATGGCAACCGACTCCAGTACTCTTGCCTGGAAAATTCTATGGATGAAGGAGCCTGGTTACAGTCCATGGGGTCACATAGAGTTGGACACAACTGAGAGACTTCACTTTTGGTTCAGGGAGAGTTCTGTGATTGATTAGCACTGGCCATCACTGAGTGCGGGACTAGTTAGTGATAACAACGCGTAGTTGGTCATTGATCACCTTTGGGTAGGTTCATCCAGAAAAGAATCAGAAAACATCGCAGAAAAGAATGAGTTCCTTTGGGTGTTTGTGCTTTGGAGGGAGAAGGAGATAGAGATTAGGAAGTAATGACTTTATATGCAGTAAAGCAGTACTTTCTAAATCTTTAATATCAAGATAATTATCTTTAATATCAATAAGCTAGTTGATTACATAGTATGGAGGCCAGCAACCCCTTATCCACAAGTTCTGAAATCCAGAAAGATTTTGTATAACTCATTTGGTGGCAAAACCTAACCTTAACTCATGTTGAGGTTCTTTATAGTTTATCGTACTTTATGTTAATATTCATTTGTTTAGCTGCAGAAATATTACCATGCTAAATGATGGGGTGCTGCCCACTGGGACTACTACATTTTGTAGAGTTGTTATGCGTGATCTATCTACAGTTTTTTAAATTCAAAGTTCCAAAATATATCTTAACTCCAGAGGTTTCAATTATAAAAGATTTGAACCTGTATTAGGTATTCTGCACAATCAATAAAGTCATGGACATATAATAATGTAATAAAATTCTAAAAGCAAAAATACTTAAGTGCATTAGCTTATAAATCAGGTATATTTTTCTCAATTATTAAGTATAGTTCCCTGTGCTATACAGTAGTTTCTTATTTATATATAGTAGTGTGTATATGTTAATCCTAAACTAATTTATCTGCCCCACCACCCCCCCCTTGGTAATAACCACAGTTTGTTTTCTGTGTAAAAACAGGTATACATTTGAGAAGCAGCATGCATAGTGGTTAAGTGCTGGGGCATTGAAACTAGACTGCCTGGGCTCAGATCTGGAGTTTCCACACTTGTCATAAGACTTAGGAAAGTTAGAAAACCTCTGTATCCCAGTTTCCCCATCTGAAAAACATGGATAACAACAACTACCTCAAAGATGACATGGGATTATGTAGTTTCATCTGAGACACTTAAAATGATATTTAACGCGTAGTAAATGTTGATGGTGGCTGTTTACCGTACCAACTTAATATTTATTAGTAGATTCATCAAGTAATCTTAAAATACTCTAAGCAAAACTTGAACTTTCTAAAGAGAAATTCCATAGTCATGGTAAAGTTCTCTCTTTTTTTAAATAGGAAACTGATGACTATAGGTATTTTGATCCCAAAATGCTACGGGGCAATGACAGGTAAGCAGCTCTTGCATAATTTGTTGTATGTTTCCTCATTCTCACCAAGAATGGAAATAACTTTCACTGATTTTTTTGTTATAAATCAGTAATTGCTTATTATTAAAAATTCAAACTGTATAGAAAACTGGTAAGTAAATAATATGTAGAATCTCTTTACCCAGAGGTAATCACTGGTAATTATACTTAACACTTTGATACTTTTCCTTCCAAATATATACAGAAAAAAAGTACATTAGATGCTTGTTTTTAATGAAATGATGAGGGCATTACAATCTTATGTGTAGAAAAGGAGAATTTGGATAATTTGTGTGCTTTTAAATGAATAATTATGTTGGACCAAATGAAAAAGATGAGGGCTTTATGTTGGATACCAGTTGTTGGTTTTTTATTTAACTCATCCATACAATCTATGCCCCTGGGAACCATTGCTGTGAATCCTTCTTTTTGGCAGTGAAACATTCTGCAGATAATTTCTGTATTTTGTGACAAACATGGTGTGGTAAGATACTAACTTTATTATGGATATATTTTTTGAAATTTAATTCCGTTGATATGATAGTAGTGTATAAAATACAGAAAGAAGGATAAAATTAGCAGAGAAAAAAATCTTCTTGGAGGAATGGTCTTTAGCACCAAAACTTGGGTGAAGCTTCTTTATTGCCTATACCTTATGTTTGGGATCTTTCGAACTTTGATTTATCCCAAGCTTTCAAATCTTTGTAGATAGTCAGATCAGATAATCTGGTCACTAAAAAATTAATTATTAGATTACTTTGGAAACGTAAAGGTTATTCTCTTTTCTGAACTTAACCAGAAATAATACAGGAGTTGCAAAAGAAGCTGCTGCTAGTAGCTGCAGCTGGTAAGAAAGAATTTGTCTAAAGAATAAATTATGGAAGGAAGAGGATGAGGAGTGACACTAAGGGGCTTCTTTGGTGGGTGATTAAAATGTTCTAAAATTAGACATGGTAATGGTCGTACAACTCTATACTAAAAACCACTGATTGTACACTATCAGTAGGTACATTTTGCTTCTTAGAAACTTCTGAGAAATTCCTTCCATTTTCCCTATATATAGTTTATTCATGATAATGAGAAGGAATATTAGGAATCTTGATAGACAGAGAAGCACAGAGTTTCATTTTTAATAGGCTCAGCTTTCTGCTGAGCTGTCTCATCACATGTAGATCTCGGTTTTTAATAACTGGTAGTGCAGTGCTCTTTGAAGTCTCACCTCTCCTCATGTCTGCTCTTAGAGGAACTTCAAGCACTCTAGAAGGAAGTTAAACACTGTGAGGCATTAGGCAGCTCCTGCCCCCTTTTCTGGAATTTTCACCCAGGTCCCAGAAATGGGGAAAAGTTGGAACTGAAGTCAGTCGCCGAATCATTGAGCAGTTATAATAGCTCTTTCCGCT
This sequence comes from Madoqua kirkii, assembly GCA_006408675.1. NCBI lineage: Eukaryota > Metazoa > Chordata > Mammalia > Artiodactyla > Bovidae > Madoqua > Madoqua kirkii. The sequence goes on from SJYC01123314.1 coordinate 9,034, forward strand.
TGGTTGAGATTTTCAAAAATGGCTTGTGAAGAAAACACATCTTTGTTTGTATAGCCTATTTTAGCACTCAAAACAAATACATATTTGACTCACAAAAGCTGTGCAAATTGTCTTTATTAAAATAGCTCTAAGACACCAAGTATTTTTGAATAAATAAATATGTAATTAATATATAAAGAGGTTACAGAAAAATACAGATCCCTTCTTTCATCCCCCTTTTCCTTCCTAAACTATTATCCTTGCCATACATGTGTTTGCATAGTTTTTTCACAAATGTAGATACCCACAAACTTTAATCTGTCCAGTATGGTAAAACGTGCACATAATTTACCACTAAAGTGGGCTTCCTTGATAGCTCAGTTGATAAAGAATCTGCCTGCAATGCAGGAGACCCCAGTTCAATTCCTGGGTCTGAAAGATCTGCTGGAGAAGGGATAGGCTACCCACTCCAGTATAGTCCTTGGGGTTGCAAAGAGTTGGACATAACTGAATGACTTTCACTCACCACTAAAGCATATATTTTATCAATATACCTTAGACTTAGATTTCCACTCGTCGTGGGAACTAATGCTCCATCTTTCCTATTCCCTCTCAGTCTTCTAGAATTTTATTTTAAAGTCAACAGGTTGCCTCATTTCCTTTTAGACACAGAGACATGTACCTCATCTAACTTGTTCTCTGAATCCCACTTAAGAATTGTAAATACACAGATATATTTCCCATGCTTTTAATCCTTAAGAAAAGCTTTGGGTGAAATTTTCAGCATGGGTTTTTTATTGTTTATTCTTACAGCTCAGTTCCAAGAAACAAAAGTCCATTCCAAGAGGTAAGTTCATATAAAAATTCTCTGTCCCTAAAATGGAAGGATGAAAAGGTGACCCAGCAGTCTTAAAAGATATCTTTGGCCTATGGCTTTATCAAGACTGCCATACAGTAATCATCATAAATGCAATCCTGTATCCTGAAGATGCATTATAAATAACAATAAATTCAAAGATGACTTTTAGGAAAAAGCCCTATGGATTTATTTGGTATTTAATTGAAAGATGAGGTTTATTTTCCTCATAATTGTTTCTGAAAAATCTCTACTTCATTTTAATACCCAATAGACATTAGAAATTTCTAGACTTTAAAAAAAAATAAATTTCTCTGTCATTGAAGGAGCATCAGGCACTTAGGTTAAAAAAATAGTAACTAGCAAAAGTTGTGGACTAGGCCCCAGACTAAAAGCCGTGTTGCTTGAGAGCTAAAATACTGTTCTGTTTCTTTTAACTTACCTATTTTCTTCTGTTTGCATTTTAGGCAATTGTTTTTGTGGTGGGAGGAGGCAACTACATTGAATATCAAAATCTGGTTGACTACATAAAGGTACATTTGATGTTCATACTCCTTTATCGTTTGAGGTTTCACAGTTGTTCCATGTCTTAGTAACTAGCAAAAGTTGTGACTAGGCCCCAGACTAAAAGCCGTGTTGCTTGAGAGCTAAAATACTGTTCTGTTTCTTTTAACTTACCTATTTTCTTCTGTTTGCATTTTAGGCAATTGTTTTTGTGGTGGGAGGAGGCAACTACATTGAATATCAAAATCTGGTTGACTACATAAAGGTACATTTGATGTTCATACTCCTTTATCGTTTGAGGTTTCACAGTTGTTCCATGTCTTTAACATATTAGCAGTCTCTGATGGCTTTCCTGATTCTGAAATAATCCCTTTTCTACAGATAGTTTAAAAGTCTGGCAGATGAGAAAACAATGAATATATGAGCATTTTTCCATGTCACATTCATTTTGGGCCTAAAATTTTACTTGATCTGGAAAATAATGTATCTTTTTGATGTAATGTACTATGCAGCTGTCTTAATTTGACTTTAGGTGTTCAGACACCCCAAATAAGCTCCTGTCCCAAAAAAGTCTCCCTTGGTGAAATGATTTACTGAACTACATTTACCTAAATTAAGCACTTTTCTCTCATCTTATTGACCTAAGTCAGCAACATATGTCAAACAAACTTGGAATGTCTGCTCTTTCAGCAGATAGGCACTTTAGAGGTAGCACTTTAGAAGTGGTGTGCTGTCAAAGCTAACAGCAGCAGGGCGTGAGACAGCTAAGCAAAAGAATATGAAGGGAAAGGTGTAACTTGGCAAGCAAAAGGGCCATTTAAAATGCAGAGGCAACAGAACTAGTGATTGTTCCAGTGACATTTTATAACCTTCATTATTCACTTAATGATTATTCCTTGTGGTCCTATATTACGTAAGACATCAATAAATACTGAGATTTTCGTATAGCAGGAGAAAAAAATACATAGGTGGATGTCGTGGAGCTTCAAAATCATCAGGCACCTCCAAGGATCCTACCTCAGTCACACAGAACATGCTTTAGATTGTGGACAACATTTCTAATGTCTACTGGGTATTAAAATGAAGTAGAGATTTTTCAGAAACAATTATGAGGAAAATAAACCTCATCTTTCAATTAAGTCATTTACAGATCTGAGTGGTGGTCCACATTCTGAAGCATCATTTACAATACCTTGGTTTCAGGGAAACATCCATCTTACACAAAGAGATGTCTTTTATACCTTTCTTTGTTCATATAGCCAGAATCGGGCTCCATGACCAGGCTCAAAGGCAAAAAGCAAGAGAACATAACAGAAACTAGGTGTAAAACCCATGAATCTGTAAAATTTCTGTGAACAGGGCTGACAAGCTAGTAGTGCCAGTTGTCCCCTGGTCTGTCTGTCTGTGACCCTTGGGCAGACTATATTAATCTGTTTCATTTAGATTTGGCCATGGGCCAACAACATGATTGGTTCTAGGTATGTACTCAAGGGTAAACACAGGGTTGCAACAGACCAGCTGAAACGAATCCTGTACTTAAATCCCATCCTTGGGTAACTTTTCTTAATTACATTTGTCAGCATTCCTTCTTCATTTTTTTTTAACACGTTACAGACCAGAAAAACAGGGAGAAAAACCAAAAAATATTAATCATTTGTGTAGTGTAGTGACTGAAATGCAGGTGTAACTTTAAAGAAACTTTGCAGTTTACCAAATAGTCCAGTGTAAATTTGTTTTTAATCATGCATAAACCTCATAACTTACCTCTCTACACCACAGAAATTTTAATTTTGTGAAGTATGTTAACTAAGTTTAGTTCTTTCCCCAATCAGCCACCTGCATCAGAAGACCTGCAGGGTGATCAGTGGTAGACACGGAAGCCCACCACGCTGTCCAGTCGTCCTTTACTTGGTCTCAGTTTATAGCATACTTTGTTTTAACTTGTTGCTTTCCACTCACCAAAGCATGGTGTGCAGCTAGTAGGGCATGTGATACTGTGGCTCATCAGCCATGTAACAGGTGTTTTATGTCTCTGTATTAGATACTCTTAACAGACGATCACTTGGGTTCATATTTACACAGTCGTCTTTGGCTCTTGTGTTGAACAGATTCTTCTGTACACATTTGAGCAGCAACAGTATCCTAATTTTGCCTCCCAGAAGGGGTCCTCCGGAATATACAAAACCTGTAAAATGAGAATATGTAAAACAAAAGGAAGTATTAGAATTATTCTGGGTGTTTATCCCCTAGATGTTTTTAACATCAGCAAGATGTAGCACATGAGTAAGTCCAGATTAAATCTTTCTTAAACCTACCAGAATCCATTTCTGCAGGTGTTGTGGGCATCTGTAAATATAGCTAAGAGTATTATTCTCTTGCTCCCAGCCTCTTGCAGGGTACCATGATAATGTTAGCTTTTTATTATTATTAATATGTACCTATTGGCTCCCTTTCTGAGGATCAAAACTTCTCCATCTTTCCATGTGTCAGTAATTCTTCCCCAGGAATTGGCCCCTGGTTTAGAAGACCGTCAGCTTCCGCATCCTATCCTAGCGGCAGCAGTATGACTGCTGTGCTTGCCTTTCTTCTTTCCCAGTCACAGGAAGTAGGCTGGCTAAGTGCAAGTTTTTAAGACTGGGTTATCCACTGGTTAGTACAGATGCAGAAACCATTAATCCCAGCTTGTACACAGGTGCAAAGAAGAAACAGTCCAAACAGATTCAGAGGAATTGTCATTTATTTTTGGATTGTTCATTGCAATTGTATAGAAATCTGATTAGTTTTTGTATGTTGATCTTATGTCCTGCAACCCTATTGAACTCATTTATTATTTCTGATAGTTTTTTTAATGGATTTTTAAGATTTTCTATAAATAATATCACGTTATCTGTGAATAAGCTTCTTCCGTATCCTTTTGGGATGTTTTTTCCTTTTTCTCGCCTACCCACCCTGGCTAGAACCTCCAATAACAAGAAAAGAGTCCAGAGCAGACATCTTTATCTTCTTCCTCATTTTAGGGGGCAAAGCATCCTGTCTTCCACTGTTATGTTTGAGGTTACCAATGGGTTTTTAATAGAGCTATTAATGTTTAGTAGCTACTACACCATATAGTCTAATTATCATGAGAATTCTTTGGTTTTTTAATCCCATTTGGTCTGTTTTCCTTTGTTCTGCAATCTTTCTATCATTTCAGCCCATTTGGGGGAAACTGAGCTGGTAGGTCTGTGACAGCCTGCCTCGTGACATTAGAAACGCATGTAATGCAGCCTTGTAGTGTGAAACAAAACTTTACGCCTGTGGCTCTGAGAGACAGTAATTGAGAATTACCTAATATGGCACTTGATTTATACCTATTCACAAAATGAGCAAGTGCCATTTTTGTTGGGAAAGCAAAGAAAATACTATAAGAATTCTAGCTGATTTATTTGGTAATGATGTTAGTCTGACTGATAATGTAACTGCTATTTGGTATAACATTGATGTATTTGATAAAATTAATTGGATTGATTTTGACAAGATGTTGGATAATACTGATATCAGTGACCAATTGTTCTTTTGTTGGAAGGTGATTGGCTAGGGAATAAGCTAGATTTAGTTAATAATTAATTGTTGCATTGAATCAAGGTATTGGTAACATTCATAAAGTTCAGTTTTTAATGGAAAGAAATATCAAGTTTGTACATAGTTTTAAGAATAAGTTTTATACTAAACTGCAGTGTTAAAAATTATAACTATACCTCACTAGATGACACAGAAGATTGAGTTTTGTGTTTATCTTTGTTTTTATATTCTGTCAATGCTATAAAGGATGAAAAATGGTGACAAATAATTACAGTTAAGAAACTTGATCAAGGATGGAGAGGAAATGTACTTACCTAATCACAAGATTAATCGCAACCCTGGTGCTGATGTTTGGCCATCCCTGAATGAAATGTTCTAAGTAGTGATTAAAATACGCATGTGCGAGGGCCCGAGAGAGACCACGGGCAACGTGCACTAGTATGTCAGTATCCTTTAATGGGAAACGTAGATTGATGATTTCACTTGGTTGCTCTCATGTTTTCTTGTTTCTGCTGTTAAGCCTGGTCATGCAGCCTGATGGTAGCTATGTGACCAGAGAGGAATCAAAGATCCCTCCTTGGGCAAGACTGGGGCTCCCCTGAGACCAGGGCATCCTGGTGGTTCACAACTGAACATGAAATGTGTCTTCTGTTTCCTTATGTATACCCTCATGTGAGCATAGCCTCAAGAACCCCAGTTATATGGCCCTGTTTAAGGCCTACACATACCATCTCATTTTGAAGAAAAGGTGAGATGTGACTTTTGTTTTACTTGTTCCCAGAGAATGTCAGCCAGCGATGTTTACTCAGCTCATATGTCATAAAGAAATGTCCTTCTCTTGTACTGAAAAGCCATAATTCTTTCGGTTCCTTAATTAACCACATTTGGTTTGTACATTACAAAAGAAAACTTACAAATTTACCTTCAAGTTCACAATACATGTAAGAATTTCAGCATTGAGAACTTACCAAAATTCTCTAGTCAAAAAGCTTTGACTGCTTGTAACTGGGTGCCAGCATTCTGTCAAGGTTAAGGATGAAATTCATAGTTACAGAATGGAATAGGGCATATTAACATATAAATACTGTATGATCACAGGTGAGTCTTAAATGTCCATCCATGCTGCTCACACCATGTTCTGCTTTCAGCATAACAGAACTATCAGTGTTTTCTTCAAGTAGTTACAGTCGTATATAGAATGTTGGCTGAAGACTTTATAATATTGCTCCCATGAAATGGGTCACTCATCACGTTCCTTCTGTTTTCAGTGTAAATGGTACTAGAAACATGCCTAACACATACTTTGAATGGAAAAAATGTGCCCATTTCACTAATTTATTCCATGTAATTTTAGGATAGATAGGTGTACACTAAAATCCAGCACTCACCCTAAAGAAAAATAAAACCTTTAAGAATAACTGAAAGTCTTGTTATGTTTAACCCCTCTTCTTGGGAATATTGAAAATATTACTTGTTTGTATCTGAATTCTGTGTTTGATGTTTTACAGGGGAAACAAGGCAAGCATATTTTATATGGCTGCAGTGAACTTTTTAATGCTACACAGTTCATAAAACAGGTAAGACGTACTTTTTAGTTTGTTTCTTTAACATACCTTAAGTTGCTGCTGATATTTTTCAAGAGAGAGCAAGATAATCCTGTTCATCTGAACCAGCTGAAACCAGCCACAGAACTAGAAGAATGTAAGGTTTTGCCATGGACAACAATAAAGGAAACTCTTGTATGTAATGTTATTTCCATTATCCCAAATCAATGAAAAAGTAAATTTAATTCTGAAAGCTTTTAATTGGAGTAGTGTACTTGCTTAGGCAAAATTCAGTCCAGCATTTCCCTGATATACTGTCCATATTTCTGACTTTGCCAAGCATATCACAAATTGAACTGAGAAATTGTTTCTTGGGTGACTGATACAACAGAATGTCATTCACCTTGAAAGTCACTGATGGCAGTAGCTGAGGCGTAGAAGGTCTTCACATTCTTCTACTGTTGTTCCCACTAATGTTCTCAGTACTTCAGTTTTTTAAAGCTTAAACTGCTTCAGAGGCTTAGTAGGCTGACCAATAATATTTACTCACCTTTGCCTTGGCTATCATAAAAATCATAACTGTACCCTCTGCTCATTTTTAGCATCTCTTCCTAGCACCTTTTTCTAGCACAACTTTCTTACCCACTATAATATGGTTCTTTTATTCTTAACCTCAATGTGGTAGCCCACTGGTATTATAGAATTTCAGATATACAGAAAAACTGGAGAGAATTTACAGTGAATACATTTACATTCCCCACTAACATTTTATTGCACTTGCTTTATAAGCACCTGTCCATCTTTCCATTCTGCTCATTGTTCCAGCTTAATTTCAGAGTAAATTACAGATATCAGTACACTTCCCCCTTAATACATCGGTGCCAGTATCATTCACTAGATCTCATTATTTGTTTAGTTGTTGTTTTACTCTCTGGAAGTAAAATTTACAGCAGTGAAATACACATATCTTAAGTGTACCTTCCTGCCTTTGTCAGGTGTCTTGTTCACCTGAGTAACCTAGACCTGTATCAAGGTACAGAAGTCTGCACAGAGTTCCTTTATGGCCTTTGCCAGTCAGTCCTTGCTCCTAGTCAAAACTTGCTCCCCAAACACTGTCTTTATGTTTTCCCACCATACATTAGTCTTACGTATTCTAGAACATCATAAATGGAACTTTTCTTGGTTAACTAGAAGATTCTGAATTTTGTTAATCCTTCCAATGAACTAGATGGTGTTAATGCTGATTTTCTCTGTTAGTTTTCTGTTCTTTGGTTTCTCCTTTTTATTACTTTGAGTTTACCTTCTTTTACTATCTGATATTGGATAATTATTAAATCATTAACTTCAGTTTTTCATTTCTAAAATAAGCTTTGAAAGCCATAAAGCTTAAACTCTTCCCAAACACTGCTTTAGACACATTCCACAAATGTTGATATATTTGTATTATCATTTGAAATATTTTTAATTTACCTAGTGGTTTATTCTTTAGCCCTTGTAGAGAGATCTATTGTTGTTTGAAGTATTTGTGGTTTTTCTAGATAACTTATTTTTATTGATTTCTAATTTAATTCCCTGGTTGTCATAGAACATTTTACATGTAAGTTCATTGCTTGAAAATTTAAATTCCTTTTATAAGCCAACATATAGTCTATCTTGCTAAGCACTCCATATGAAGAACATGAAGGAAGAGCTGTAAATATTAATTTGGTCAAAGTAGTTGATAGCGTTAGATCCTCTATATTGATTTTTTTTCTGTCTAGTTCTATCAGGTATTAAAAATCTCCATCTGTGATTGTGGAATTGGCTCTTCCTTTAGTTCTGTCAATGTTTGCTTTTATTTTTAAGTTCTGTTATTAGGTACATACAGAGTTTTGATTATTGTATATTCTGATGAGTGGGCTCTTATCCTTATGCCCATGTCCTTCTACATATCTCGTAATGCTCTTTGTCTTGAAATCCACTTTATCTGATAACTAATAAAGCCACTCTAGCCTTCTTATACTTACTGTTTGCATCTTATAACTTTTCCATCTGTTTACTTTCAACTTGTCTGTGAATTTAAAGCATTATCTTATATATCAAGCATATTATACTTAAAACCTATATCTTATGTGTGTGTGTGTATATATATATCAAGATCTAACTATATACTATATGTCTTAGAATATTGTTGGATCTTATGGGTTTTTTTTTTTAACCCACTACTTTTTTTTTCAAAAGCCATCTGACAGTCACTTTTAATTAGTGTATTGGTCTTTAACATCTAATGTAATTATTACTGTGATTGAATTTAGGCCTACCATTTTACTGTTTTCTCTGTTTCTCCTTTCTTTGTAAGACTTGAACACTTGTTAAGAATTCCACTTTAATTCATCTCTGCATTATTAACTTAGGGTTGCTCTAAAAATCACATTTTATATACCTTTAACTGTTAATAGACCAGTTACTATGGCACTTGTATTAAATGTAGAAGCCTTGCAACCATATAGATCAAAATTTAAGCTGCAATTGTCATATTTTATGTACATCATTAATTTTATAAAATAGTGGACAGTGTTTGTGCTTTAAACAGTCATGTGTAAAATAAAGACATAAATCTTTTGCATTTATATGGATATGAATTCCAGTGCTCTTTATTCCCATTTACAGATTTTAATTTGTATCTGTTGACTGAAAAACTTTCTAGCAGTCATTATAGCTCAGGTATGCTGGCAATGAGTTCTCTTAATTTCACATATATATATATATATATATATATATATACACACACACACACACATACATACACACACTAATTATTGAAAACCAATTATTGTATCTGTTATAGTTTCCATTTTTATGCTGAGATTTCCTTTTTTCTTTCATTGTGAGCCTATTTTTCACAATTTCTTTGAGGATATTGTCCTAGCTGCTTTTAAAATCTGGCTATTAATTACCACACATGGATCAACTCACTATTGGTCTCCATTGTCTTCCCTCCTAGAGACTGGTTTCCTGTTTCTTTGTATTTACTAACTTTATACTGTATCCTTTACATTGTTACATTTTAGAAACTGAATTGTTGGTCAGACTCAAAGTTCTGTCTCTTCCACATAGCTCAAATCTCAAGTCTCTCTCATTCATAAGTGGTTCAGGGTTTTACCCATAGATTTAGGAAAAGTCTATATACAAACTTAGGGCTCCCTCACTTTCCAGTAGCTTTAGTTGTCCACAAACCCTTTCCTCTTTTTTTTAAGCCAGAAAGACTATGCTTTCTATCCATTTTAGCAGCTAGGATAGTACCAGCTGTGGCCTGCCTTCAGACTAAGAGCCACAGAACCAAAGAACTCAGCCTGTATTATTCCTTCCTTCCAAATGTTGATTCTATTCCAGAACTCACCTTCTATCCATCATTCCCCATTGCCTATAGGAAGCTGGTTTTGTTTAAAATTTATAATTTTAGGTGGGAGGGGGTTCAGGATTGGGAACTCATGTACACTCGTGGCTGATTCATGTCAGTGTATGGCAAAACCAATACAGTATTGTAAAGCAAAATAAAGTAAAAATTAAAATTAAAAATCATAAAATAAAATTTGTAATTTCTCTCTCAGGGACTTGGTCCAATAGGAGTTTACCCAGGCTTCCAGAATTGAAATCCTTTTCCCTTCCTTTTAATGATCTTTAGAAAAATATTTAATATGTTTCTAATTTCTCTTACAAACATATTAAAATATATAGAAAAGTGAATTGTCATCAGTGAAGTCACG
>SJYC01123316.1:0-10663 GCA_006408675.1 Madoqua kirkii
TAATTTTGAACTGGGCCTTATAAATTATGTACCTAGTCCTGCCAATAGATATAATCAGTTCAGTTCAGTTCAGTCGCTCAATCGTGTCTGACTCTTTGTGACCCCATGAATCACAGCACGCCAGGCCTCTGTGTCCATCACCAACTCCCGGAGTTCACCCAAACTCATGTCCATCGAGTCAGTGATGCCATCCAGCCATCTCATTCTCTGTCTTCCCCTTCTCCTCCTGTCCTCAATCCCTCCCAGCATCAGAGTCTTTTCCAATGAGTCAACTCTTCACATGAGGTGGCCAAAGTACTGGAGTTTTAGCTTCAGCATCAGTCCTTCCAATGAACACCCAGGACTGATCTCCTTTAGAATGGACTGGTTGGATCTCCTTGCAGTCCAAGGGACTCTCAAGAGTCTTCTCCAACACCACAGTTCAAAGGCAAATAGATATAATAGAATTATATATGTATATATATATATAGTATACACAAACCCCCACACATATGCAAGCACGTGTGTACACTCAGATATATGTCAGTGAATTCATCCTCACTCATACTCATTCCTGCATTTCCCCCAAAGGAAACAAAAACAAGCTCTCATTTTCCCCTTCTTTTCCCTGGTCAATTAAAAAAGAAAGAAAGAAAGAAAGAAAGTGATACTGAATGGAAACAGAGCATCTGCTTTTCGAGGAGACATCTGAGAAAGAAGAGATGTGCTATACTTTTACTCTAATTATCTCCTGACTACAGATACTATTCCATGGTCCAAAATATACTGATCATTGTTTTAGCAACAATGGGAGTTAACAACATCTTAAACCTTGGGCTGGAGATTATATTATTCAAGAAAACATCTGTGCAATGTTTTGAGTAATGATCTAGCCTACAAACTACATCTCCACCACAAGAAAAAAGTCAAAAGAAATGGCTACAGAAATGCTCAGTTCAAAACTTCTTTCTCTGACGCCGAATCAATGTGACAACAGATGTCAGGGAACCACTCTCAGGTCTGACATTCCCACAAAAAGTAACTACTAGATGGCGATGATTCTAAACAAACTGAAATGTCTGGGTAATCATCTTTGATGGATCTTTTATCAAAGCAACTCCTCTCATGGAGTGCCTTCTTGAGGGTCGCCTAAAAATTTGACTCATTAAGGAAGTGCTTGATGACATCATGTATCAATATTACTCAGCTAGATGGTAGCCAGAGTTTATCCTTCTATATGATTTTTTAATCCTATGTTTTTAAGGGTCTTTATATTTGTTCATTATTATTAATCACAATTTTTCTTCTTCAAGTTGGAAGACAAGAGAGGGAGTTTCGTTCCTGATAGGGGCTGAGGGCTTCAGAGATAGGTCAGGTACAACAGTGGGTAAGATAACCTGCTTCAGGGGAAGAGAATGCAAATTATCTATTGTAGACGTGGGTTAGTTTTAGCCCTGGCAGCAGCTGCTGAATAATTGGGCCCAAAGGCCTTCATAAAGGTTATAAGTCTTGTTACTATGGCTAACCAAATCTGCTTGAGGAATTTTCCCATCACTATGGCAATTACGGGGTTTTAACTCACTAGATAGCTGACTTTGTGGCGTGTACATATTTGATGTGTCGGGGAAAATGAGCTTCTGGCGCTCCCCTATGGACCACTTTAGAGCTATGATCATAAATCCTCACTAAAGGGAAACTGATTCTTGGCAGAGGCAGCGTTAGGGGTGGCGGTGGAGTGAAAGGTGGGAGGAAGTAGCAAACATGTCGTAAGCAACGAATCTGCAAACCTAGACCGTGGTACAGTGCACAATGTAATATAATATCCTAGCTGGGCTACACTGTCTTGTGATGTCACATAACACGCATTTCATATTTTTTGGTTATATCACAGGTAAGCACTCATCCTAGACAATTCTGATGCTTAGCTCCATGGGTTCCTTTTCCCATAAGTACCCCTTCCTTTCCCAAATGCCCCCTGTCAGGGCTATGAAATCTGGCCCTCATCCTGCACCTTTTCTTACGGAACCCTGTGCCTCAGCTCTCTTTCTCACTTGACACACTGTCACGTTTGTCTCTTATTCTGACACAAACTCTGATGTGAAGATGGGCTGGAGAGGCCAACAGTGTGAGAACAGACATGGATTTGATTTCTGGTGGTACTAGTTCTGTGAATTGGGTGGTTTCTTTCAACTACAGTTTTCTTACTTTTGAAATGGAAAATTGCTATTTTTAGAGGTTTCTCGCAAACATCAGCTGTAAAAGAATACAGAAAAGTTATTTTTAATCTTAAGTATATTTATCTATCATCTCTCATCATCTGGGGCTTCCCTATAGCTCAAATGGTAAAGAATCTGCCTGTAATGCAGGACCCAGGTTCAATCCCTGGGTCAGGAAGATCCCCTTGAGAAGGGAATGGCAACCCGCTCCAGTACTCTTGCCTGGAGAATCCCATGGACAAAGGAGCCTGGCGGGCTATAGCCCACGGGGTCGCAAAGAGTCGACTCGACTAAGTGACTAATGCTACTGCTATTCTCATCATGTACCATTGCCTCTTTCTTGTATCTTCCATCTAACCATTTACCCATTTACTTTATCCTGTCCTTAATATGAAGACAAACATATTGATGAAGCTTAAACACGTCAATTCACATCTTTATATAAAATATAAAGTCTATGCTACTAATACATACTTTACATAATTTCAAAGCACTTTTGACATATAATTAGTAAAATGAAAAAATAGTTATGCAACATAGCTTTAATGTGGTCAAAGAAGATATTCTATCCACAGCTGAACATACAATAAGCCCTGGGGATTGGTACTGTTGGCACATGTGTAACAAAAAGTCCATCAATAAATGAAAGTGTATTTGCTTCTCTACAGATTTTATTTTCCATACCAAGGGTCCTGGTTCACAAATTTTATTTTATTACAGACTAAATAAAATACTGTTAACAAATAATGTTGTAAAATATATTTAAATAGATATATAGAAATCATGAATTTATTAACTTATTAATAATTTTCCCTAACTAGAGTTTTAATTTTGTGTATGTGTGCACAAGTGCTTCCTTTTTCAGTTGTTGAGGCATAAAGTACTTTATGTTGATTAATAGAATGTCTTATTGTTGCTAAGAGACCTGGCCCAGGATTATGTTAAACTCTGAGGATTTATAGGCAGGATATGGATAGTCATCTGTGGAAAAGGGGACATTGGGAGTCAGAAGATGGAATCAGTATCAAGGAAAATATTTAATTATAAATTTACCAGCCTTCTTCGTTGTGACCCAATGTAGAAGGACAGTTAAAATCACCTTTGATGTGGACAATGAATATTTATGGAAACCATATGCAAATATGTATTCTAAATGTCTAAGACTAGCTTAGTTCCGAAATGGTGTGCTTGTGTGCAGGCTCAATCTCTTAGTCATGTCCAACTCTTTGTGAACCCATGAATTGTAGCCCACCACACTCCTCAGTCCATGGAATTTTCCAGCATGAATACTGGAGTGGATTGCCATTCCTTTCTCCAGGGGATTTTCCCAATCCAGGTATCAAACCTGTGTCTCCTCATCTCATGCATTAGCAGGTAGATTCTTTGCCACTGAGCCACCTAGGAAGCCCTTCTGAAGTGGTGTACATGCATGCAAATGTGGATTCGAGATATGGCCCCAAATCGCTGACCTCTCCAGCACACCCACTGACCTGAATGGTATCATTCAGTTTCTCCTAGATAGGATTTCAGAAGCCAGCCATTTATGACAAGCCAAAATAAAACCTATATGATAAAGACAAATTCTCTATACCATAGACAGCTCATACAAGTACTACCTCTTAGGGACACAAAGATGTGGAGATAGTAAGACAGTGATCTTAAGTTATAACCTCAAACAGTATCTAACCACAGGAAACCTGATCCTTAGAAGTAAGCTTGTCTGTGATTAAGCCAGACTGACTGAAAGGTTAGGTTAGGTTCAGTGTGGAAAGAAGCAAAATACCTGTTTCACGTGACTCTCCATTTAATTTCTACTTGATCTAATACAGAGCTGGATTTATGCCTCCATACTTATGACAGTCCCAAAAGAGTAGAAAGGCAATAAAGCATATTTGAGATCACTTCAAATGTTAGTAACAGACAAAAATGGACTCCAAACACTTACTAATTAATTGAACTGAGCAAGTTATCTAATTTCTTTGAAACTCAGATAAACTTAATGGTTATTGTCAGGATAGAGAAAATATGCATGACATTATTTGCATATTATTTACTATAAAATAACACTCCATAATGTTAATTATTTCTATTATCATTGTTATAATTATTATTAATAAAAATCTTAAATATGGTACATAATTACAGAGACTCTAGTGCTCTGATATTTGGGGCAGAATATTTTTAACTTGGGCTTCCCTGGTGGCTCAGTAGTAAAAGAATCCCCCAGCAAAGCAGGATGATGCAGGAGATATGAGTTCTAGCCCTGGATTGGGAAGATCCCCTGGAGAAGGAAATGGTAACTCACTTCAGTATTCTTGCCTGGAGAATTCCACGAACAGAGGAGCCTGGTGAGCTACAGTTCATAGGGTTTCAGAGTCAAATATGACTGAGCTACTGAGCGCATATTTTTAGCATAATCTTCAAGCTTCCCATATACCATTTTGATCTGAAAGGTACAGACCAAGAGTCTAAAATCTTCATATGGGAATCCCTCTTCCACTTCCTCTTTTTTTTTAGCTAAAATGAATGGACATTTGTGTGGATGATTTGGTATCTACTTTTTTATGAAACCACTCCTGGTAATTCTACTCAACACTGCTCACTTTGTTGACAGCCCATGGTGTTAATTATACAGAATGTGTTAACACATTTATCTCTTCATCAGAGGGTCTCTGCTGGGCTCCTGTGCATATGGTTCCACGAAAGAGGAGCCTGGTGAGCTACAGTTCATAGGGTTTCAGAGTCAAATATGACTGAGCTACTGAGCGCATATTTTTAGCATAATCTTCAAGCTTCCCATATACCATTTTGATCTGAAAGGTACAGACCAAGAGTCTAAAATCTTCATATGGGAATCCCTCTTCCACTTCCTCTTTTTTTTTAGCTAAAATGAATGGACATTTGTGTGGATGATTTGGTATCTACTTTTTTATGAAACCACTCCTGGTAATTCTACTCAACACTGCTCACTTTGTTGACAGCCCATGGTGTTAATTATACAGAATGTGTTAACACATTTATCTCTTCATCAGAGGGTCTCTGCTGGGCTCCTGTGCATATTGCCTTATTAACACATCTGTTAAATTCCTGTAAGTCAGGGATTTTGCCTTATGTTTCCTCTAGGTCTCCCATGGCACACAATTAGCACATTCTGGAAAGATTCTAAATCACTGAATTAGAATCCCATATTCACCTCATTTTTGGTAAAATTCCCAGTTGAATTTCAACTACTTCCTTTCAAAACACAGTTTCCACAAGAGTATGTGGGACTCCACTGATGTCCTGAGCTGTGCTACTTCAGAGTTTTGTGTTGTTTCTGTTCAGTCACTAAGTTGTGTTCAGCTCTTGGCAACCCAGGGACTGCAGCATCTGAGGATTCCCTGTCCTGCACTGTCTCCTGGAGTTTGCTCAAGTTCATGTCCTTTGAATTGGTGATGCCCCAACCATCTCATCCCCTGTCACTTTCCTTCTCCTCCTGCCCTCAGTCTTTCCCAGCATCAGAGTCTTTTCCAATGAGTGTTTCATCACATCAGGTGGCCAAAGTATTTGAGCTTCAGCTTCAGCAGCAGTCCTTCGAATAAATATTCAAGACTGATTTCCTTTCAGATTGACTGGTTTGATCTGCTTGTTGTCCAAGGGACTCTCAAGAGTCTTCTCCAATACCACATTCAAAAGCATCAATTCTTCAGCACTCAGCTTTCATTATAGTCCAACTCTCACATCCATACATGACCACTGGAAAAACCATAGCTTTGACTAGATGGACCTTTGTTGGCAAAGTGATATCTCTGCTTTCTAATATGCTTCTGGGTTTGTCATAGTTTTTCTTCCAAGGAGCAAGTGTCTTTTAATTTCAAGGCTGCAGTCACTATCAGCAGCGATTTTGGAGCCCAAGAAAATAAAATCTGTCATTATATCCACTTTTTCTTCATCTATTTGCATGAAGTGATGGTCCTGAATGCCATGATCTTAGTTTTCTAAATGTTGAGTTTTAAGCCAGCTTTTTCACTCTCCTCTTTCACCTTCATCAAGAGGCTCTTTAGTTCCTCATCACTTTCTGCCATTAGAGTGGCATCAAGTGCGTATCTGAGGTTGTTGATATTTCTTCTGGCAATCTTGATTCCTGCTTGAAATTTATCCAGCCCAGCATTTTGCATTATTTTCTCTTCAGAGTTACTGTTTTCTAGATGCCTGTTTCTAAATTTCAGAGTCATCAAGCATTTTGCTTTTTTCACCATTGTAATTGTTAAACTATTTTGACTTCTCTATATCCATAAGTTATTCTGTTTATGGTCTATTTTGATATCTGAGTTTTAGTTTATAACAATGCATGCATTCTATAAAAATATCTTATTTCATCATTCCATTCACTTATTATTCAAGGAATATCATTCTAATTTGTTTAAAAAATTATTACATTTTAAATTTGATCAAGATTTTAAGTCTGTATTTTCCTGCTGTGGGGCTTCCCTGGCAGCTGGCTCAAAAGTTAAAGCGTCTGCCTCCAATGTGAGAGACCCAGGTTCGATCCCTGGGTCGGGAAGATACCCTGGAGAAGGAAATGGCAACCCACTCCAGTATTCTTGTCTGGAGAATCCCATGGACGGAGAAGCCTATAGGTTACAGTCCACAGGGTCGCAAAGAGTCAGACACGACTGAGTGACTTCACCTTCAACTTCACCTAAGCCTCAAAGTAAACTTGATTAATCTTTTACCATTCTATTATTTTGAAGATTGAGTCTACAAGATACATGTGTGTGGATAGCATTTATGTTTTATTTAAACTTACAACTTTTTTCCTATTTCAAAGGAATTAAATTGTCATTGAAGAAAATTTGGAAAATATGGAGAGGTAAATAAATATAGATAAATAAAACCCCATGATATCTCGTACCTAGAAATACCCACTGTGAAGATTTTAAAACTTTTTTTGGAACCAATTTTAGATTTACAGAAAAACTGCAGAATTGTTCCTGGAGTTTTCATATATTCCCTCAGATAGATTCTCTTAATGATGGCATTTTGCACAACCATAGTGCAGGGGTCAGAACAAGGAAAAAGCATGGGTAGGATGCTACTGACTTTTTGGTTATTATTCTCTTCCCTAGTTACCACTGTCTTTACAAATCTTGTACAAATTTCCCTAAGCCACATCAGACTGGAGAACAAACATGGCAAAGTAATAATAACAAGACACTATTCCTCTGAATACAAACTCATCTATGGGGCTGAGGAAACAACTGGATCTTTCACATTTTTCATTCATTCATTAACTGTTCAATTCCAGCTTCCTAAGGACCAGCTATTATTCAGGCTTTGGAAATACTGCTTGAGCAAACACTTCTCTTAGTAACGCTGGCAGTCTAGTGAGGGAGAAAAACAATACAAACACATTACAGTGTCAGGAGGTAATAAGTGCTAAAGAAATGATCAGGGTAATGGGATAGAATCTGATAAAGGAGGGAGAAAATTGTTTTACATAGTATGGATAGGGAAGATTTTTCAGTCATGGAGCATTTGAGCAGAGTTCAGTGTCAATCTAGTGAACCTCTAGAAAACGAGGTTTTCAGGCAGAATTTTTTTTTTTAGAAGAACAAATGATTAAATAAGTCAGGTCAGTGTACTGAGAGCAGCTCTCAAATTCCCTATGGTGAAAGACAAATTGATTTGTATTGATCTTTTGTAAAACAGAAAGTAGGCGTATGTCCTCATGGGTCAGTGGCCTACAATTTGCTGAGTAGTGCCGGTCCTTAGAGTAACACAGATGTTTACCACTCCTCTAGCTTGGGGATTCTATCAACCTGAGGTTGGAACTAAACTGATCTCTCTGCAGGACAAGAGAGTTGTTAATCAATTTTTAAGAAATAAAAACACATGAAATAGAGCTTTGCCATTTGATTTCTTCACCTGCCCCAGAACACTGCAATCTGCATACTGGGCTGCATTCAGCCAGAGGTAACTACTGGTTGTTCTTCCCCTTTCCACTCTTATCGTGGCTTTTTAACGAGGGGAGCACCCCAACAGTAAAGGAATCTCAGAGTAGCTGTCCACCACTTTGAATAACTTAGCTTGTTACTATGTATCTGCCCAGCTACCATGAGTTACAGTGCTAAGGCAGATGGGTGCTCTCCATCTCAGACTGGTGGTGATAGATGACATGTCTCTGATTGTCAAAGGTACTGACTGATAACCTCAGACTAACTGCGGATAGTCTCAATTCTGCTGGGAAGAGATGGAAATACAGATGGATACACTGAACAGAGTTTTCTGACAGGGGAGCCTTTCTCAGGCAATACTCCAAATTACTAATGAAACACACTATTTAAAATCTTAGGACTTTATGTCTGAGGAATAGCCATACAAGTATTTTCTAAACCTTGTTTTGCTTTAGTCAGCATTTCTCTGAAACCAGAGAAAATCAACCAGTTAAGTAGTTGTTTTTTCTTTGTCACTTGGAGTTCCTGGTAGAGTTTCTGACAGAAATTTTCTATCTCAAGGAGGCCCACTCATTTGAAAATAAATTAGAAATATCTGTCTGGCACAAAATTATCTTTGCAACAAGTGGTACATTCTCCAAGATCTTTATGATGATAACTATTAGCTAAAATTTCAAGCTCCAAGGAGACAAAAGGAAAATTTCTGTGTCACCTCAATATTTAAATCTTGAAGTAAACTAAGAGCTCTGCCCAGAATATTTGGATATTATATTAACTGTTGACATCACCAATAATATTCATTGCCTTCTTGAGTTATGAAACCTACTGGGTGAAATACGATACATTAGCCAGGATCCTGGAAGAGTTGACCTATTCTACCATAGGCTATCAAAGAAAAACCCCATGTTTTAGCATTTTAGTCCTCTTCCAGCCTCATCCTTATCCATGGGGAGGAAAAAAACAAACAAATAAACAAACTATGGCCCAAAGAGTTGTGTCCTTCAGGAGTCATAGCTAGGTTTCTAGACCATGTTTCAGGTACCTGGTGCCTGTGACATTTTCTGCCCAAATAACCTGTATCCACTTGGAACATCTGTGAGAGCCCCTCAAAAGATTCAGCTTGCCTAAAGCAAAACACACAACCAGTATGCAAACCCGTAAGCTCAAAGAGTGTCCAAGAGACGGCTGTGTGTCTGCCTGCAACTTGAACATACGGGCTGGGGTGTCTACACATACATGTATGATGCCTCCCAAGGTGCTGGATGATATTTATATAAAGGAGAAAAGAGAGAGGCAAGCCCAGGTATCTCCACATTCCAACTTGGAACTTATGGGCCCAACAATTCTATATTCAAACCTGGTTACCCAAGTCATTTGTAATGTTACATTTGTTCAAGTTCAGAGAATAGAACATTCTATAAAGAGTCTGATAGAATGATTTAAGTTTCCTAAATATTTTAGCATATGGTGTATATGGCTCAGGGTTCCCCTGCCTTACCCCCATGTATTCAGGGATGTTTTCAGGGATCTGCAGAGGGCATACACAAAAGAGCTGAGTAGAGAGTTTAATGAAGGAATATTTACAAAGATGTTAAAAGGATAAAGGGAAATCAGTTTCCAGCAGTAGCAGGAATCTACTACCATTCTTAAGCATGAAGGCAAGGGTGAAAGTTTATTTAAGGAACCTAGAAAGAAATCAGTTCAGAAGACATTCCTCAAATGTTTGAGCTTTGCTACAGGAAATGCGGTCACTGACAGCCCATAGCCCGGCAGAGAGGGATAGGCCATGAATATCACAAGCTTCTCTCTTCTGCTCTCTCATCTCCTGGGAGTACCTTCTATTGGCTAAATCCAATTAAAAGCCAGATGGAAAAAGAACCTAATCAATGGAATCCAAAAAGTAAAGCCTCCTAGACTGCAGAATGGAGAAAAGCAGAGAAAAGTAAAAGACAATATGAATAGGTTCAGTTCAGTTCAATCACTCAGTCGTGTCCGACTCTGAGACCCCATGAATCGCAGCACACCAGGCCTCCCTGTTCATCACCATCTCTTGGAGTTCACTCAGACTCATGTCCATCGAGTCCATGATGCCATCCAGCCATCTCATCCTCGGTTGTCCCCTTCTCCTGCCCTCAATCGTCTTTTCCAGTGAGTCAACTCTTCGCACGAGGGGGCCAAAGTACCGGAGTTGCAGCTTTAGCATCATTCCTTCCAAAGAAATCCCAGGGTTGATCTCCTTCAGAATGGACTGGTTGGACCTCCTTGCAGTCTAAGGGACTCTCAAGAGTCTTCTCCAACACCACAGTTCAAAAGCATCAGTTCTTTGGTGCTCAGCCTTCTTCACAGTCCAACTCTCACAACCATACATCACCACAGGAAAAACCATAGCCTTGACTAGGCGGACCTCAGTCGGCAAAGGAATGTCTCTGCTTTTGAATATACTATCTAGGTTGCTCATAACTTTTCTTCCAAGGAGTAAGCGTCTTTTAATTTCATGGCTGCAATCACCATCTTCAGTGATTTTGGAGCCCC
>SJYC01123317.1:0-16318 GCA_006408675.1 Madoqua kirkii
AAAGGAATGTCTCTGCTTTTGAATATACTATCTAGGTTGCTCATAACTTTTCTTCCAAGGAGTAAGCGTCTTCTAATTTCATGGCTGCAATCACCATCTGCAGCGATTTTGGAGCCCCCCAAAATAAAGTCTGACACTGTTTCCACTGTTTCTCCATCTATTTCCCATGAAGTGATGGGACCGGATGCCATGATCTTCGTTTTCTCAATGTTGAGCTTTAAGCTCACTCTCCTCTTTCACATTCATCAAGAGACTTCTTAGCTCCTCTTCATTTTCTGCCTTAAGGGTGGTGTCATCTGCATATCTGAGGTTATTGATATTTCTCCTGGCAATCTTGATTCCAGCTTATGTTTCTTCCAGTCCAGCATTTCTCATGATGTGCTCTGCATAGAAGTTAAATAAGCAAGGTGACAATATACAGCCTTGACGTACTCCTTTTCCTATTTGGAACCAGTCTGTTGTTCCATGTCCAATTCTAACTGTGGCTTCCTGACCTGCATACAGATTTCTCAAGAGGCAGGTTAGGTGGTCTGGGATTCCCATCTCTTTCAGAATTTTCCACAGTTTATTGTGATCCACACAGTCAAAAGCTTTGGCATAGTCAATAAAGCAATGAATAGGTTAGGGTCAAACAAAGTTCAGATCCAAACTCTTTGATAACTATGGTGCCTTGAGTAATTTGTTTATTAATTCAAAGTCTTCAGCTCTTCATTTGTAGAATGAATATCTTAATAACATCTTCCTTATGAGGATATAACGATTAAGTAAGAACACTTTTATAGCATTTATAATAGTATCAAGTCTGGTAGATATGGAATTCTACAAGATGAAGTCACAGCTTTCAGTATGTCCAGTCATAAACTTTATGAGATATTCATTTATCAAAAAAATTTTACTGAGTATCTACTGAGTATTACTTTGTCAACAAAGTATAGTCAAGGTTATGGCTTTTCCAGTAGTCATGTATTGAGAGTTGGACCATAAAGAAAGCTGAGTGCCAAAAAATTGATGCTTTTGAACTGTGGTGTTGAAGAAGACTCCTAAGAATTCCTTGGACTGCAAGGAGATCAAACCAACTGATCCTAAAGAAAATCAGTCTTGAATATTCACTGGAAGGATGAATGCTCAAGCTCCAATACTGTGGCCACTAGATGCAAAAACTGATACATTAGAAAAGACTCTGATGCTGGGAAACATTAAAGGCAGAAGGAGAAGGGGACAACAGAGGATGAGATGGTTGGACGGTATCACCAACTCAATGGATGTGAGTTTGAGCAAGCTCTGGAAGTTGGTGATGGACAGGGAAGCCTGGCATGCTGCAGTGCATAGGGTCACAAAGAGTCAGACAGAACTGAGTGACTGAACTGAACTGAGTATCAGCCTCTGTGCTGGACTATGGGATACATGAATGAACAAAACAGGTAAAAATACCTGCTGTCTTGGATAAATGAGAAAAAAATTCCCTGTTGTAATGTAGTTTTTAAACTGACTGAGGATATAAACAAATAAACAAGAAGTTGCTATATGAGAAACTAAGCATGCGGGATATAGTGTTTAATTACTCTGGAATCAGACTGTTTAGGTTTGAAATTTTAGATTTTCTACTTCCTAGATTTTTTACTTTGGGAAATGTTCTGGTTACACCAAAACCTAACAGTTTGAAACAATCATTTTATTACACTCACTAATTCTGTGGTCATGGATTCAAAAAGAGCATAATGAGCTTGGAACTTCACCTAGTAAGTCTTGGAAGCTCAAGATGAGGATGACTCAGGGATGGAATCAACAGGAGGTGGGTGTGTTCATTCCCGTGTCTAGCAACAGATGCTGGCTGAGACGAGCTCTGGATGTAGGCCAGAAGGCCGGGGCCGGTCCTTTTTACCTCAGCTTCCTCACAGCATGACAGCCACAGATCTTTAATCTGGCTGCTGAGAGGTTCAAAAGTGAGCATCCCAAGAGAATCACTTGAGAGTCATCATCACAGCTCCCTTCTAGCTTTAGAAGTCAGAGAGTGCCTCTGCTTCTGTAGTCAAGCCACCCAGAATCAGTATAGCAAACACAGACTTCATCTTTCAAGGGGAGCAGTGTTAGAGTTATTATAAGAGAACATATACGAAACAAAAGCAGCTAGCTTTAGGAAAATATAGCCATGCGTGTCCTCTCTGCAAATCTGTTTCCTTCATCTACAAAATGAAGATGGGATTAGTACCTAAGAACACCATTATAGTAAACAGGATGAAACATACATGCTTAAATCGTGCCTGACATACCATACATGATCAAGAAATATTAGGTGATATTTTAAAAAACCAAATACCACTGAAGAGCATAGATAAGATCCCTGGACTTAGTGGGATGCCAGTCAAGTAAGCTATCTAAACTTAAATATGAGAAATAGGTAAGAATAGCTTAAGTGAAGCGAAGAGAAAGGAAAAGGAAGGTTTTTCTTAAGCAAAGACTGAGATGCTATGACAAAAAGGCCCAATAACTTAAAACACAAAGAAATTTCTCTCTTGTAGATAGCCCAAATGGGAATGCCTAGTCAGCAATACAGATCTTTTTCACATTTTCACTTATAGACTTGAGTTCTTTTCGAGTCTTTCCCTCTCAACTTTATAAGGCATAATTTATTGTCTGATACCATTGTCAAAGCTGGCCACATAATATATAGGTTGCAAGCAGTGGAGAATGTGAAAAGAATGTGAAAGGGCATACTTGATATATTCAGACTGAGTCCTAGAAGCAATATACAGTACTTCCTACTTTTTGTTGGCAAATATGAGGATATGTGACTTTCCCTAACAGCAAAGACAGCAGGATATACATCTAGCTTGGCAGCCATATGTCCAATCAGAGGAATAGAATAGATACTGTCAGAAAAATATCACCCTCTTACATCCAGACTAAGGGAAAATACCCCAAAAGCAAGAGAGACCCTGGAGAGACTATAAGTTGTAAGTTTATTAAATAAAGCAGAGGATAGAACAAGATGAGAAGGACAATGACACAAAACTGAAGAGATAGGAGTTAGATTATAAAAATCAAAATGAACCAAATTAAATGGTCTTTATTATACATTAGTATGGCACCCCACTCCAGTATTCTTGCCTAGAAAATCCCATGGATGGAGGAACCTGGTAGGCTGCAATCCATGGGGTCGCGAAGAGTTGGACAAGACTGAGCAACTTCACTTTCACTTTTCACTTTCATGCACTGGAGAAGGAAATGTCACCCCACTCCAGTGTTCTTGCCTGGAGAATCCCAGGGATGGGGGAGCCTGGTGGGCTGCCGTCTATGGGGTCGCACAGAGTCGGATATGACTGAAGTGACCTAGCAGCAGCAGCAGGAAGTCAATCAAAGTTTTTAATATGGAAGAAACATTGTCAAACTTGGAATTTCAAAACTCACTGGAAATCATGTAGAGAATGAGTTAATACAGTTGATGTTTGGAGTCAGAGTTGAATTATGAGGATGCTACAGTAACTGGAACTTCAGCTCATCTGTAATTCTTAACACAGCTTAGAAGAACACGTCTGGACAGGATGTACTTACAAAACAAGTGAACAAATATTCAGTTCAGTTCAATCGCTTAGTCGTGTCCAGCTCTTTGCGACCCCATGAACTGCAGCAGGACAGGCCTCCCTGTCTATCACCAACTCCCGGAGTCCACCCAAACCCATGTCCGTTTATTCAGTGACACCATCCAGCCATCTCATCCTCTGTCATCCCATTCTCATCATTTATTCATTGCATATATTTTTCATGTCTTTCATGTATCTAAGAAATATCAATTAACTGATATTCATATGTCAGAATTTGTGATCATACTTAAAAATCTACATTTGTTTTGTTTAAAAATATTTCTACACTCTTAATATTTGGCAGTACTATAACTGATACTATATATAAAGTATGTAGTCATTTTCTATGAAGTAATCGCCCAGAAACATGACTTCATTTAAGCCAACACCACATTTGCTTATAGCTACTGCATATAAATAAGTCAATATACTTTCATTATCACAAATGAATCTTTTGGTTTTCATTACCATTCTTGAGCATTCACATTAACTCACATTCAAATTTTATGTACAAAGTTTATGATCATTAACTCGAGTAGAAAGTTGATAAAATGACCCTGTGGCAACTATCAAAATGCAATACGTGTATAAGAGCTATTCGAAAAGAAGAATCTAGATTTGCTTGCAGAGGTGCAAGTGATGAATACCTGGAAAGAGTGTGATCTAACTTAGATGTGGAGATCGAGATAAATAAGCAGAGAAATGAGGTTTGTTCAAGTTAGGGAGGCATAAGTTTTGGAAACAGATTATATTTGGGGTTTTTAACTCCAGTCTGTCACTCGTTAGCTGTGTTACTCTAAGAAAGTTATCTTACTTCTATAAACCTATTTTATTTAAATTTATAATATTTATGTGAAATAGGAATATTGTGACTATTCAATTTATACACATATAAATACGAGTAATCAAGTATTGTCACAATACACATTTCCTAGAAAAAATCTACATCCCTTTTCTGCTCTTTTTTGACATTTTGTTGGCAGCCAATCCCTGAAACCCAAGAAGAATTCTGCGAAGTATAGCAACAGCCACAATGTTGGGAATTTCATCTTTGCATTGAGAGCAATCTGTCAGTATAGGAAGACAGCATTGCATAGAAATACAAAATGTAATGGACTTTTAATTTATGAGAATGTAATGGTTTTAAATAAGGTGATAAAATAGAAATTTGAAAAGTAATAATCTTCCATTTTTTGAATTTCAATATGATACAAAATCAATAATATCCTGAAGCCCATTTATTTAAATGATTTAGAATAATAAGCCTAATAAAAGAATAAGTATAAAATGTGCCTTAAATTTATTTCTCTTTCTAGAGTAAGTTTACTGTTAAATGAGTATAGAATGGTATTCAAAATCTGCCCCAGATAATGTGTCAAAAATCCTGCAGGATAACAGAAATGCTCTAATTAGAGACATCAGGAGAGAACTAGGAATGTGGGATTCAACAGTAAGGTCTGATGAATCCAAATGTTAGCATACGCTTTTAAAAAATCCATTCTTTGGCATTCAGTATGACTGTCATCCTTTGGCATTAAAGACTAAATGAAGCTTTATGAGAGGAGTCTTCAACATGTTTAACATCTGACTTATGATTTCTAGACCAAAGTAATAGACCCGCACAATTTTTCCTTAGATAACTTCTCTCTATTACAGCAATTCAATTGAATGTAATACACGCTCATAGTATGAATGTTACATGAAAAGCCGAAGTCCAGACGATAATGGGGGAAACAGCAAATAAAATACCACACCTTCTTGATCTCACAAGATCAAGGGAGTTATTAATAGATCACAGACACACATTGAGAAATTCTTCTAAGGTTAACTCCACTTTTATTTTAAAGTAAAACAAAAACTGAAATCACTTGATTTTGTTTTCAAATAAGTTTGGGGGAAAATGTATTATGAATACCTGGAGAAAGAAGATGTCAATTTTATGTTAAGTGGGGGTAAAGGAGGTGCTTTAGAGGCAATATTTAATGCTGGCCTTGAGAGAGACGTACAGCTATTCAAGAACAGAGGTGGCACAATTGAAACAGAGTGACCACCACACATAAGGGCATGAGGAAATGGACCTTCAGGGAAGAATTATTTCTCTGTGCTCGTAGTAGAGTTCCAATGCTGGGGTGAGGACTGGGAAATAAATAAAATTTTAAGAAAAAAATCTGAAAAGGGAGATTTTTTTAAAAATAGCAATGTACTGAGATATAATTTGGTATCATATATATAATTTGGCATCATACATATAATTTGGCATCATACAATTTACTCATCTAAAATGTGCACTTTTTAAAACCACATTTTCACTGTGGTTCAACCATCATTACAATCAGTTTTGAATATTTCATCATTTGGAAAAGAAAGTCTCAATTCATTGCCAGTTATTCTTTATTCCCACCAAGCCAGAAAAGGGAATTTATTCTGTGAAGGACCTTAGATTTTGATTTACTAGTTTATCATGCAAAACTATTGAAGTTTTTTAGTGATAGGCTGACATGATCATCTTCGTGTTTATGTAAAATGATTCTGGTAGCATTGTACTATGGGAAAGAAACACTTAAATCAGAGGAATAGATTTTTATTTTCTCATATTCTCTAATTGCTGCTAATTCCACATGTAACTATGGAAACATCCTACTCCATGGGTTATATTCCACAGAAATTCCTGCATTTACAACACTTTAAGCAAAACAACATTTATCAAGTATTATGTTTACAACAGAGGAGAGTGAAAAAGTTGGCTTAAAACTCAACATTCAGAAAACTAAGATCATGGCATCTGGTCCCATCACTTCATGGCAAATAAATGGGAAAACAGTGGAAATAGTGTCAGATTTTATTTTGGGAGGCTCCAAAATCAATGCAAATGGTAACTGCAGCCATGAAATTAAAAGACACTTGCTCCTTGGAAGAAAAGTTATGACCAACGTAGACAGCATATTAAAAAACAGAGACATTACTTTGCCAACAAAGGTCCTTCTAGTCAAAGCGATGGTTTTTTCAGTGGTCATGTATGGATGTGAGAGTTGGACCATAAAGAAGGCTGAGCACCGAAGAATTGATGCTTTTGAACTGTGGTGTTGGAGAAGACTCTTGAGAGTCCCTTGGACTGCAAGGAGTCCTGGATATTCATTGGAAGGACTGATGCTAAAGCTGAAACTCCCATATTTTGGCCATCTGATATGAAGAACTGACTCATTGGAAAAGACCCTGATGCTGTGAAGGACTGAAGGCAGGAGGAGAAGGGGACAACAGAGGATGAGATGGTTGGATGGCATCACCAACTAAATGGAAATGAGTTTGAGTAAACTCTGGGAGTTGGTGATGGACAGAGAGGCCTGGCATGCTGCAGTCCATGAGGTTCCAAAGAGTTGGACATGACTGAGCAACTGAACTGATCTGAACTAATGTTTACAACTAGGCTACTCTCTTTTCCTTTGCTTAAATTCAGTTCTCCTTTTAGCCTGATTTAAGAGCATAAGATGGTCATTTTATATACTTTTCAAAGTTACCTGGTAGATTAATATAGTAATATTACTATCCCTGATTTTAAAGTAAAAAAAAAGAATGCATGGTCAAAAATGTTAGTACTTTCTCAGGAGACTCACAATTACCAAATGCCAGAAAGGTGACTGAATTACTGACATTCTGCCATGGGGATCAAGGCCCTTTTTATACTATAGCACAGCAGCTGCCTCAGCAGGTAACCATGACCTGCTTTTATGTTGAGTCAGCAAAAAAAAGGCTTTTTTTTTTTTTCCCCCCCCTTACCCCAGAAGTATGTGTGGATCTATACACGTGTGCTCAGTCAGAAGTGTGTGCTCAGTCAGAAGTGTGTGCTGCTGCTGCTGCTAAGTCACTTCAGTTGTGTCTGACTCTTTGCGACCCCATATATAGCATCCCACCAGGCTCCCCCATCTCTGGGATTCTCCAGGCAAGAACACTGGGGTGGGTTGCCATTTCCTTCTCCAATGCATGAAAGTGAAAAGTGAAAGTGAAGTCACTCAGTCGTGTCTGACTCTGCGCGACCCCATGGACTGCAGCCCACCGGGCTCCTCTGTCCATGGGATTTTCCAGGCGAGAATACTGGAGGGGGGTGCTGTAGCCTTCTCTGTAGAAGTGTGTGAGACCTAAATAACATGGGAGAAGTTAAGATAGGCAATGATTATTCTCAGTTTCTTTAGATTTGTTTCAAAATGTTTAGAAACCCAAGTATAGGCTTAGGAAATATATTCTATTAAAAAACATCAAGGATACAGAATTTTCTTAGTATGAATTTGATAAGAAAAGCATTAACAACAAACCTACACTTACGAGTGTGTAAATCCTAGAGTAACACTACCTAGTACATAGACAAACACCAATCTTGTGGCTAAGACTCTTAAACTGACCATTCTAAATCGTAACTCACTTTCAACTAATAACTCATTGTGTTGTTCACATGGCCACTGGTTAATAAACTTGTTCAGGTCACAAAAACCATTTGCATGCACCATCTGAGATCAGCTCTCACAGAAACTCTACAAGGTAGAAACCCTGAGGCTATGAGAGGCACAAAGATTTCCCCATGTCATTGAGTCCACAGGTTCCCTGATCCCAAATAACAAAGGCATCTGAAAGGGTTAAAACACAGAATGCACATTTTCTCATTCTCTTAATCTTCCTAGGAAAGAATGCTTCATTAAACAAGGTTTAAATTCCATTCCCAATGCAAGTCTTTGGCGTTGGACCTTGACCTGACACAAGCCTGAATTCTCAGAGGAGTATTCTCTTTCTTCCTAATGCACCACATAATGCATAATTTTAAGGACATGAACACAAATAATCTTCCTCTACTCAAGTCCTTCACTCTAACATCAGCCTCCCAACTACATCAACAGGAGTCTTCATCTGAGGTTTCAGCCTCCTTAAGGAGTGCTTATTTTCTCTGGGCTAATTGTTTCTCTAATGTGTGGGCTTTAATTAGGGTCCTCAGAATCCCAAATCTTAATACCTCTTCCTCTTGAGCATTCATAGCAAGATTGTGTGGAGACATGGAGATCTATGATTTAACATGGTTTCCTCCACTTTTTGACACTTCCTTATTTCAGTGTCACCCTGCTGGTTACAAAATTTTGACAAGAAGAGACCCTGGTGTTTCACTGACTATCTTTCAAAGTGTTGCCAAGTGTTTCTGGGAAAACATAAAAGTGAATCTAAAGAGGAAAGCTCCAAAGTTAATACATGGTATCCAAACACATGAGAACTTCCTTGGCGTGAGATGATGTCCTCAAAAAGGGGTATCAGCGTGATTCGGAGATTAACATTCACATCATATAATGAAGCTTCCTACTTTTGCTACTAAAAGGAGGATACCAGGATGGATTCTCCATGTACACCCCACATTGGCAAGGGTACAGAGAGTTGTTTGTCATCTGTCTAAACATTTAAGGATGTAAATCAAGCTCACTGCTAAAAACAACGTTCTACTCTGAACTTTATCATGACCTGGAAAATCAAGTTTAAATTTAGAATTCGCAGATTCCTCAGAGTTTTGTGCTAAAACCTAGCTGCATTGGGAGCGCTGGTCTGGATTCAGAAAATTTCTTTTTTCAGACCTTGCTCCATGCCACTTGGTGGCCCCATCTGCAACTGGCGTAGTGCCTCAGCTCTGCCCCTTCCCAAAGAACCTTCTTTGAGGCCTAGAGGTCAGGGTATCACTTGCAAATTCCACCTCTGAGGACTCATCCAGCCTTGGGAGCTCTGTCAGGTTTAAGGAAGGCAGGGAATTCTTGTGCTCTGATATCCACTGTGTGATATAGAAGAGGGTATGATATATACTTTGGGGCCCCAGGAAATTATTGCTTAATGAGGAAAGGTATAACCAGAGGAGAGTCAGAGAAGACCCTTTAAAGAGCAGGATGGGAGACTTGTTTCCCTCTTGTCCAAGTTTAAGTATTCTCTCTCCCACACACACACTCTAAGCAATCAATCAAAAACTCCACTAGTTTGCTACCTTGAAAGTCATGTAACTAATTGCAGTTCAGTTCAGTCGCTCAGTTGTGTCCAACTCTTTGTGACCCCATGAACCACAGCACGCCAGGCCTCCCTGTCCATCACCAACTTCCAGAGTTCACCCCAAGCCATGTCCATTGAGTCGGTGATGCCAGCCAATTATCTCATCCTCTGTCGTCCCCTTCTCCTGCCCTCGATCTTTCCCAGCATCAGGGTCTTTTCCAATGAGTCAGCCCTTCGCATCAGGTGGCCAAAGTATTGGAGTTTCAGCCGCAGCATCAGTCCTTCCAATGAACACCCAGGACTGATCTCCTTTAGGATGGACTGGTTGGATCTCCTTGCAGTGCAAGGGACTCTCTAGAGTCTTCTCCAACACCACAGTTCAAAAGCATCAATTCTTCACTGCTCATAACTTCAACCTCTAGTAAAAATGGAGCGGTAATGATATTGATTGAACAAAGATCTAAGATGTCACCATGGCACTCTATGGGTTCAATCAACCAGAATGGATAGACAAAGGGACATGAAGTTCCAAACAAATTTAATACAAAGATCAAAGGCATAAAATAGTGAGGGCCGAGAAGTTAACCACTAAATTATTAATAAGAGGAGAAACGCCATAGGTGAGGAGACAGTGATTCAGAGAAGTTCGGTAACTACGCACATGTCACACTAATGTTCTAGAAGAGACCAGCTCCAGGTCTGTCCATCTCCAAAACCCCATGTCTTTTCCTACTTCTTGGAAATGATCTTTAGAATTATGAAGTTTCTATCTTCCTTTCTCCTTTATTTTCCAGCAGAAATATGTGAAAGGACATTTCTTTATCTCATATGCACTCCTTATCCCCTTTTCCCTGCTTCATTTCAGAACCTAACAGGATTACTTACTTTAGTTTTGTTAATTTCTCAGTTTTCCACAACAAGTCCTTCTTGTTCTCACCTCTTATCCCTTTTACTTTCCATCTCTACCAACACACTAGCCTTCCCGAATTCTGATCTGATTTGTGAAGGTCAGTAGGGAGTACCACTTATCTGGGACATTTCATAAATGACAGGAAACTTGGACCTGAGCAGCCAACTCTATCCACCTTCCCCTTCTACATGTCTCACCTGGCTCATTACCCACTGGGAAAAAAAGTTCTTCCTTGCTAGTTTCGTACCAGGTGATTATGAAAACAATTAAGTGATGTGAATTTCTTAATCAATTTCATGCTGAGAGGATCAGCAAGTCATAACAGAAAGATAATTTTAAGGGAATTAATAGACTACCTGGTTTGAACCTTTCTCTATATCCACCAGACAGGCCTAGATACTCAACACTGTCAGCAAAATAAGCAATATATCAATGAATAAATAAAACAGTGATCTTCAATTACAATATCTTTTCAAATACTAATTATCAGAGGCTGTGTATAGAATGACAGAAACATTTGCAGCTATCTGGAATGTTACATCTTCATAAAGATAATACAAAATAGCTGCAATTGGTAATGACCTACCAGGTTTCAGATGTTTTATATTTGCAATTTCTAATTTCTGCAGTACTGTTTTTTGGAATCCAATCTCTGTATTACATACTGGTATTTCCAGTAGCCAGGTATGGATGGGACAGTTGAACCATAAAGAAAGCTGAGCACCAAATAATTGATGCTTTTGAACTGTGGTATTGGAAAAGACTCTTGAGAATCTCTTGGACAGCAAGGAAATCAAACCAATCAATCCCAAAGGAAATCAGGGTTTTCATTGGAAGGACTGATGCTGAAGCTCCAATACTTTGGCCACCTGATGTGAAGAACTGACTCATTGGAAAAGACCCTGATGCTGGGAAAGATTGAGAGTGGGAGGAGAAAGGGATGATGGAGGATGAAATGGTTGGATGGCATCACTGACTCAATGGACATGAGTTTGGTATATTCTGGGAGTTGGTGATGGACAGGGAAGCCTGGTGTGCTGCAGTCCATGGGGTCACAAAGAGTCAGACATGACTGAGCGACTGAACCGAATCTCTGCATTTCTCTGAGTTATTTCTCTTCTCATATTAGCTATGAGAATATAAGACATTGAGAGGCAGATAATTTTTCCAAGGTCATTCAGCTGATGAGAGGTAACACTGATTTATAACCCCCTGTGTTTGAATCCAGCTTGACATCAAGTTGTCCTGTTCTTCCAAGGTAAGCCAAGGATAAAAATAACCACAACTTTGGAGGAAATAATTCTAAAGCTTGGCTTCCCTGCTGGCTCAGTGGTAAAGAATCCACCTGCCAGACCTGGATTTGATCCCTACTCTGCAAGATTCCCTGGAGAAAGAAAAGGCAACCCATTCCACATTCTTGCCTGAGAAATCCCATGGACAGAGGAACCTGGTGGTCTATAGTCCATGGGGTCTCAAAAGAGTCAGCACGACTTAGTGACTAAACAACAATTCTAAAACTTAGGGAGCAAAACTTTTTCCCACCCCTGGGATAGTTTCAGTTTATTCTTTTTCCACGTTTCTGAAGTCTCAGTAGTTCTTGGAGTAATAGCCTAACAGGATAGAAAAGATGGAGATCTTGGAACAGGATGGACCTGCATCAGAACCATAGATATCCCTTTAATTCCTTGTGAGACCTTAGACATGTCACATTGTCTAAATCTCAGTTTACTCTTCTGGGAAATGTATTTTATACAGATGAATTCTAGTCCATTGTGAAGGTGAGCAAGAAGAGTATTTCAACTTAGCTAAATTTCTATAAGCCTTCATTCTGCAAAAGGAGGTCGAAATCTATCTCAGTCAATGGACGCCTTATGCTCCTTCCTTCATTTGGAATGTGAAAAGGCTTGCAAAAGTGTTAATGGTGAACAGTAAAGAGGAATGATTCTAAATATTTGTCCGGACCAAAATCCATTGAGGCCAGCATCCTCTTGGGTTGTGTTAAAGCTTTAGTTCACGAAAGTCACCATCAGTTCAGTTCAGTCACTCAGTCGTGTCTGACTCTTTGCGACCCCAAGGTTCAGTGGCTTTCTTAATTGTGTTTTTATTACTGTGAGATACATGGAAATCCTCCTGATTCCAAAACATGCTGAGAAAAGAGATCCTCTATATGGAAGTACCCAAAGTTTTTGGCATCAGGGACTGGTTTCATGGAAGACTTTCCATGGAACAGGGAAGGGGCGTGGGGGAGGATGGTTTCAGGATGATCCAAGCCCACCACATTTACTGTGCACTTTCTTTCTATTATTACATCAGCTCCACCTCAGATCACAGGGCGTTAGATCCTGTGGTTTGGCAACCATATGACACTTCAACCTCATCTACCCAGCCTGCTCTTGCCATCTGTCTCGTAGGGTCTTGCCTTACCATTGGGCTCCAGCTAGACAATAAGCCAGCAGCAGGCACGCCTAGAATATTTGTTTCCCAGAGAGCTAGTTTTGAAAACTCACCTTTATACATAAAAATTATCATAAAGTAACAATGAAATAACATGAATAATAATGGTCAAAAATAATACACTTAATGAAATTTTCTTTCACTGAAATTTCTATATATGATCATACCAGGAGAAATAAATAATAACAATACAAAGGAAAAAAAAAAAGGTAATAAATGTGTGCTTTCTAATTGCCCTAATGTTTCTGTGGAGAAAATGAAAAATAAACAGTGCTCTTCTGTCATAATTTAATAATAACTACAATAAAGAGATGAAAAATCTCTAGGTTAAAGGTATTTAAATTCAGTAAAATATGTTATGCATAAACTGTACATTTAACAAAAATATCATACCTCACAGTTCATGCTCTACTGAACTCTTTAAAATTCTAAGTACAAGCAAAATTTTCATTAAGTCACACATTATGGCATAAGTGAAAAAATTCCAGTTCTGTTTCTTGTCTTTGTAACAAGCATGCTATCACTATTTATTTTGAATGTTCTGTTTAAGCACAGTAAATGGAGCCAAATGCTACAGAAGGGAACTATAAGGAATCTAAACCATCACAAGTTTACTCTAGGAATAATTTGCGTACAGCTGAGCAGGTGGATGACGGGGATTCTATTAGGTTCCTAAGCCTGCACATGAAATTATTAATACTTGGTGGGTTAACATCATTGAAATTCATTCTTACAGTTCAGAAGTCCGAAGTCCAGATATCCAAAACCAAAGTGTTGGCAGGGACACACTCCCTCCATAGACCCCAGGGAAGACCCCTGCACCTCCCAGTTGCTGTAACTGTGATTACTCCTGGGTTGCAGATTCCTGGCTGCAATTCCATATGTCCTCTTCTCTATGCATCAATTTCCTATGTGTCTCCTATAAATGTACTTATCATTGGATTTAGGGTCCCCTTTCCTCAATAACCCAAAATGGTCTTATCACAAGAACCTCAATTATATCTGTAGATACCATTTGCAAAATTGTCACGGGTTCTGGGAATTACGATATGCACCTAACCTTGGTGGCGTGGCCCAATAAGCCACTGCAGAGGCCAACTTAGGAGGCATTCTCTCAGTAACTTCTACTATTAAAGGAAAGCTTTTTCACAAGTATGAATAAATTGTAAGTTTGGGTATATGTTATTAAAACTCAACATGAACTATAGCAATTGTTTAGAAATTACCTTTCTTCAGAGATAAGCATTTTAACATTGACATTGTTTGGAATAACCTGCTCATGGTGATGGTCAAAAGCAGACTTCAAGGGCATCCCCAGAGGCCCAGTGGTAAAGAATCCACCTGCCAAGGCAGGAGACGCAGGAGACACAGGTTCGAGCCCTAGGTTGGGAAGAGCCTCTGGAGTAGAAAATGGCAACCCACCCCAGTGTTCCTGCCTGGATAATTCCAAGAACAGAGGAGCCTGGTGGGTCGCAAAGGGTCCATGGGGTCGCAAAGAGTCAGACACAACTGAGCACGCACACAAGCTTTTAACTAGAGCCCTCACTCCACATCAAGAGTTTGAAATGGGGCCACAGTGAAGAGCCCGCGATGAAGACCCCGCACAGTCGAAAACTAAATGAACATTTTCCTTTTAAAGCAGATGCCAACTTGGTCTTATTGCTGTTGTTGAATCCTTGCCATCAATGCAGCTTTTCGCTGCCTGTGGCCAGGCCAGACTTGGCCTCCCCTTCCCTCCGTTACTTCTGTTCCCACATGGAAGGGCACAAGCCCCTCTGTTTTCAAAACCTATGAACATATTTGATGGTTCATCACTTTTTAGAATTTGTCCCAGAGAAGAGACATGGGGCCCCTTCCACCAGGATTTACCCTCAATTCTGTCTCATTTTTTTCCCTGACTCTCATTTCCTCTTATTCTAGAAAAATCCATTCCTACTTTGAAGGACAGACAGTAATAAGTAGGTGGGAGCAATTGGAATTTAAACTTCACACACTGCTTTCTCTCGAAGTTTTTCCTAGATGCCAACACTTGGATTCCCTTAGGGGCCTAGGTATTCTAAACCACATAGTCGTGAAGTCTCTTTCTCTCTTGCTTTGTTTCTCATCCTTTCCCTAAGGCATGCCGCTCTTTCGGCACACTGCAATAGAAAGTGAAAATCTTTATCTCCAGCTCTTTTGGGTTAGTTACTGTGTTCCCCCACTTGCAGAAGCAGAGACATTCCCTTAAGGCTTATTTCCCAAGTGTTTCTCTTGACCAGAAGTTTAAAATATTTTCCCTTAGGCCTCAGGCTTTAGAATCTGCTTAGTTCAGTTAGGCTGAGCAAGATATGGATATGGATGAAGTCTTGGTTGCAGGTTCAGTTCTTACATACATGCTATCTATCTATAAAGAACCCAGTTTCAATCCCTGGATCAGGAAGTTACCTTAGAGAAGGAAATGACATCTCACTCTAGTATTCTTGCCTGGAAAATCCCATGGATAGAGGAGCCTGGCAGGATACAGTCCATGTGGTCACAAAAGAGTCAGACATGACTAAGTAACTAAACAACAATAACAATATATATATATATATATAAACAATATTAATAATAACTATATATATTTACACACACATATATATGTTAGGTTGCAGGTTAATTCCTCAATCTTAATTACCTGTAAGAAACAGGACTGTGTAGAAACTCAGTGTTGCCTTCTCCTCCCCAGCCAACTATCTTCTAAATGCACGCTCCCTCACATGAAGTGCCTTCGTTGGAAATCTAAACTATAAAGCACAGCACAGTTCCTAAACATAAGTGCTGGTAACAAAGAACGTGATTTAATCCTCAGTTAACCCTGGTGGCTCAGAGAGTTAAGCGTCTGCCTACAATGCGGGAGACCTGGGTTGGATCCCTGGGTCAGGAAGGTCCCATGGAGAAGGAAATGGCAATCCACTCCAGTACTCTTGCCTGGAAAATCCCATGGGTGGGGAACCATGGTGTGCTACAGTCCCTGGGGTCACAAAGAGTTGGACAGAGTCAGACGCAACTGAGCAACTTCATTTTGACTTTTCACTTTCAATGCAGACCAAATGCAGTCAACTGCATCATCTTCCAAACACTGTCTCCACTCGCCAGCACCTCAGCTGCTTTTTCATATCTGTAGACCAACATGATATGTGTCCTACCCTATTTCAAAATTAAAAATGTAAAGAAGATCTCTGCAAAATGGCAAGTTTTTAAATTTTGATAGCCTTCCCCCAAAACATCTATGGATTATTCTTAAACAGTGAGCTATTAAGCTTCTTCATTTGCCTGTGTTTCATTATTCATTCACCTCAGAGAGGACTAGAACCAGCCTAATTGAGAATTTTGTTTCTACTACTGAGTTTCA
>SJYC01123318.1:0-47531 GCA_006408675.1 Madoqua kirkii
TATAGCACAAGGAACTATATTCAGTATCCTGTACTAAACCATAATGGAAACAAATGTGAAAAAAATATATGTATATATAATGAATCACTTTCCTATATACCAGAAGCTACTTATTGTAAATTAACTGTACTTCAATAAGAGAAAAAATTACACTGTCTGAAATCCAATCAAAACTTATCATAAAAGTTATAGGACAATAAGGCACACAATGAAGAGAAAAACTCTCTATAGAAAGAGATTCACATTGAGAAATGCCAGGGAGGATAGAATTACTAGACAAACACATTAAGACAATATTACAACTATACTGTATATATATTCCATATATTCCAGAAGGTAGAAGAAAGTTGAAGCATTTTAAATTAGAGATGTAGAAGATTTTTAAAAAGGCCCTAAATGAACTTAATAGAAATAAAAAATTCAGTGTTTCAGATTAAAATTTGTTAGATATATTTGTAGGATAGTAGTATTTATAAATTGAACTTAAAACTAAGGAGACTTGTTTTTGTTGTTTTTTTCAGATTTGGTTAATGAACCAAAAGCCAACTTTTTAAACAGAAGTAACTCCCATATATTTTCTGTGACCACAAACTCACAGTGACAACCTTAAATCATACTTGAAGCTCTCTACTCCAATTACCCAAGTCAACAAATGCACCTTTTTAGCTTAAAACAGTTTGAGATGACTTTCTGCATTGGCAAAGAAAGAAAGGAAAAAATGAAACAAAAACACAAGTCATGCAATAGTTGCTAAATTACAGCAGTCTAACCAGTTCTAAGAAAACACATCCTCTTTCACAGAACTGCTAAAGTAACGCTGACACCTACCAGTAACACAGCTGTAGATTGAGGATTGAGATGCGCCTGGAGAATACGCGCCATGGTCCAGAACTCCACAGTCTGCTAGACAGAATTCTCACCGATTTCCATGTTTGACCAGTTACCTATACTAGACCTAGAACTGTGATGCTTTGTGAGAATAAAATTTATTAAACTATTTATGGACTACTTTTTGTGTTGCTGAAATGTTTTAAGTTTTAATTCTATGAGTAATTTTTTACATTATGCAGTTTATATACAGACGGATTTCTGATCATATATTGTCTGTTTAAAAAAAAAACAAACTTGGATTAGAGAATCTTCAAGTCCCCTACCATCATTAATATTTTAACATTACAACCAAACTTAGGGAAAAATGATTTATAAAGCTGTATTCCAGTTTACTGGTAAGTTAATCTATACTAAAAATCAGCAATGGTCAATTGCGTGGCTCATACCTTATGAGAGACAGAAGAGCAAAGAGGAGGAAATTGACAGCTTTAGACTGTTATCAGACAGAACTTTGTTAAGTGTTTTAAATATAAACTCATTTAACCTTCATAAAATAGGTCATACTATTCCTGCTTTACAGATGAGGGAATAAGTTCGAGTTCAGCCACTGTCCAAGGTCATTCAATGAGTAAGTGTTGGAATTTATACTGGTCACATCTGAGACTAGAAGCTTTTTCTTTTGAGATGAGGAATTAGAGGATATTAGAAATTAGAGGACATAGAGGTTGGAGATACTCAGAGATACTTCTACCAAGTTATTTCAGCCTGATGACCTGTCTAGATAAGGTTGTCTCTTGATATCCATGAGGGACTGATTCCAGGACCTGCCTCCCTCTGCCAGACACCAAAAATCCATGAATGCTCCAGCTCCTTACATAAATAAAATGGTGCATTGTTTACGTATAATCTGTGCATATCCTCTTCTATACTTTAAATCATCTCCAGAATACTTAAAATACCTAATGTAATGTAAGTGCCATATAAATAGTTGCCAGTGTGCTGCAAATTTCAAGTTTTGCTTCTTGGCACTTTCTGGAATTTCTTTTTAAATATTTTTGATCTGCAACTGGTTGAATTCACAGATGCGGAGCCTGTGTATATGGAGGATCGACCGAGTATGTCTACTCAATGACCAGGATTGAGTAGCAGAAGCTGGTACTTAGAGTAAATGTTTGATGGAAGATTAGGTGATAGATGGATACAGATTCTAGTCACAAACCCTCACTCACTGACTCTATTTCAAAAACCCAATGTGGCCATGTGCCCTCATTCATTCATTCAAGTAAACACTTATTAAAAGCCTCTTATGTGCAAAACACTCTAGGGATGCTAGAGTTACAAACTCAAAAAGACGGAACTATAACTTCCCTCATTTCCCCAAAGTTGGAGACAGTATCTTGACTTCTTCTAGCCAATGTTTAAGGAGAGATAACACCATTTACAGAAATGAAGTTTCTAAATCATGCTGCAGGGTGGTAGGTTGTAAGAAAACCTCTCAGAAGTAAGCTAGTTCTTGTTGGGTTCAATTAGACCTACAACAGGGCCTTCCTGGTGGCTCAGACAGTAATGCGGGAGACATGGGTTCAATCCCTGGGTCAGGAAGCTCCCCTGGAGGAATAAATGGCTACCCACTCCAGTATTCTTGCCTGGAGAATCCCATGGACAGAGGAGCCCGGCAGGCTGCAGTCCATGGGACTGCAAAGAGTCAGACAAGACTGAGCAACTAATAGACACTTTCACTTTTCACAGGCACCCCTTAGCACTTGAACGGGCCTCAGCTCTGTCTACTCTCTTCAGATAGCTGCCTTTCTGTCCTGGAAAGAGAAAACCCTTCCCAGTATCTTCCTTAAATATTGCTGCTTTTTCAGGGCCAGCTGGAAACATATTTTCATTAAATAAATTAGAACACATCCATGCTATGGAACCCTGTGTAGCTGCAAAAAATAAACAGGAAAAAAACATCTCTTTGGAAGGTTAAGAATCCGCCTGCCAAAGCAGGGGACGTGGGTTTGATCCCTGGTCCAACCCTTAGCACTTGAACGGGCCTCAGCTCTGTCACTCTCTTCAGATAGCTGCCTTTCTGTCCTGGAAAGAGAAAACCCTTCCCAGTATCTTCCTTAAATATTGCTGCTTTTTCAGGGCCAGCTGGAAACATATTTTCATTAAATAAATTAGAACACATCCATGCTATGGAACCCTGTGTAGCTGCAAAAAATAAACAGGAAAAAAACATCTCTTTGGAAGGTTAAGAATCCGCCTGCCAAAGCAGGGGACGTGGGTTTGATCCCTGGTCCAGGAAGATTCCACATGACGCAGAGCAACCAAGACTATGCCCCCCAGCCACTGAGCCCAAGTGCTGTAACTGCCGTAGCCCGAGGCCCTAGAGCCCAAGTTCTCCACAAGAGAAGCCACTGCAATGAGAAAGCTGCGCACGCAACCCAGGGCAGCCCCTTACTCTCCACGAGAGAACACACAGCAACAAAGACCAGGCACAGCCATAAAGAAAGAAGATTTTCAAACGTGCAGAACACTATATGGTTTCTCTCTGTGTAAGAGAGAAAGTATGTACACTTGGTATTATATGTGCATAGAGAAGCTCAGGAAGGCTACACAGTAAACTGGTATGAATAGTAGTGTCTGCTTCCTGGAAACGGTTGCTAGGGTACAGGAATGGGAGAGAGACCGAGAGGGTTTTCACTGTCTACCTTTTATACATTTTGAACTCAGTACCATATGTGTTTTATGTATTTCATTAAAACGGGGGGAGACCCTCTGTGGTATACCAGGAGACAGTAGATGGATTCAGCTTACACAGTCTCACTGCAAGTCTCACAGGATCTTATAAGTTCTCATTTTATTAATACTTCCTCTGTCAACAGTATTTAACATTGTTGTCTATTCCCTTCTTAAAATTCTCCTTCCTGAGTCTCCTTGACTTGAAAGTACCACCTAATGTGTAGTCTTTTCTGTCACTCCCGAAATTGAGATACCCTGGATAAGAATCAAAGGAAGAAAGTATTATTGGCTTTGTCACAGAATACATTGATTAGGAAGGAACAGCTGTTTTTAACCATACTTTCCACTTGTGAAAAATCAAGAACAGCTATTCAACATAACACAGGTTGATCCTAATGTCTATATTAAAAATACATTAAATCTATAACTGCATTGGAGCCAGACTTCTGAATTTAATCCCAACCTTCTCTCTTCTTACATCTGTGACCCCAGGCTGCCTCCTTAATTTCTGTCAAGCTTCAATCTCCTCCCCTCTACAAAAGGGAAATAAATTTTCAACCTTATCGTATTATTGTGCAGATTAAATGGCACAATCCATGGGAGCGCTAGTGAAGTTCAGTGCAATCAGGTAAAACTAAGTCTCACGACCTAAGTTTCTTGAGGGCAGGACTACGATCCATTCAGGGGGCTGCTAACCAGTCTAGCAGAAATCTTCCTGCCACAAGGTGCTATGCGCGTCTTGGGAGTGGTTCGTACAGACAAGAATCCAGGAGCCAAGCCCTCAACTCTGCAACCTTTGGGCCCCGTGTGGTTACATCAGGGACATGCCCGAGGCCTTCCTGAAGACTCTGGTGTCACTCTGTTGCTTAAGAAGGCTGCTGTGGCTAAGACACAAGCCCTCGGCTATAGCAGCCAGATTCTGTACACAGCAAAGCAAGCTTGTCTGCCCCATTCTGCACCTCTCCCAGCTGCGAAAAGTTAAGTGTCAAAGGTCCAGTTCTCTGTGTGCACAATCCTATTCCTCCAGTGAGGAAGGCAAGACCCTCACCAGCCTCTCTATAGGCAGCAGTTCAAATATCTCCTTGAAGAACCACAAAATGTCCCAAAGTTGTCCCCACACTGCAGGAACAGGAAGAGAAGGAAGTAAGTCAACCAATTTTCTTGTTCCTCAAGTGTCACCTGTGATTTGCCCTGCCTCCCTCCTGGCACAGGGTCAGACGTGATCCCCCCCTCAGTATGCTCTGTGGGTGGCTAATGCATGCCAGCTGTCGCCTCTCTCCTGGCTGCCCACGCGGCAAACCTGCCAGTGTCTTCACCCCATGAATCTGCCTTGGCATGGACTCTGAGTCCTAACATGACATCAAGGGCTGCTCTTGCATCTCAACAGAGACCAGGCTTCAGCCTCACAAGCCTCGACATTCAGGCGCCCTGAATTCACAGAAATGTTTGGTGGCCCAGGTCTGACACTGACATCAAGATCTAGCCCCAGAAAGTATCCTTTGGCTCCAGAGTGCCTGGTGCTCAGGTTTCTAATAAACCACTTGTGTTTAGAAGGAAAGCCATCCAAACGTGAGAGTGAAAGGGACCACTTTGAATTTGAAGTTGGTAAAAATAAGGATAATAGTTTACAAAATGTAGAAATCAGCTCCCACATCAAGGAGACCTTTGACCTTTGTCCTAGTTATGCAAACGCCCTTCTCAGTTGATGTTTTTTTTCCTTCCTCTACCTCCTCAAAAACTCCTCCGTTCATATCAATAGGGAACTCCACAGTTGATAGATTTACCCCCAAATACATCCAGAAAAATAGATGCAAAGGTTAAACAAAGTTAAAGAAGCTTTTTCCAACTGCTTTTAAATATTCCTATCGAAATCACCTAACACCCACGTCCCTAAGGAGCCGCAATATTTGACCAACAGACTTCAGGCTATGTCCTCAGCTCTGCCCATCAAGACTGGACAGCTGCTTTTCAACAATTACAAGGAAACTTTCATTTTAACTGAAAGAAAAAGAGAGGATGCTAATAAGTAAATTGAGAGCATCAGGGTTTCGGAACCATGGCTTATTAATTCTAATAAAAACTTCTGGAACTTTAACACTGAAGCAGCTCAGAACTGAAGGGGCCCCCAAGTCATCCAGTATAAATCCCTCCATTATGCCTGCACCAACCCACTCCAACCCAGGCCAGCAGTCCTTCAGGGTCAGGAATATACCGTCTTCCTGAGGCAATCAGCCTCATCCTTGGACAGCTGAACCCGACTATAAGAAAGATCAGGAAATTCCACCTTCATAGACGTGTGAGCACGGCAAACTTCTGACAGTATGTTTCTTTTATTACCTGACTAGAAAGGTACCACCCTGGCTTGAAGGAACTACTTTTCAATCAGTATCAGAGACCAAGTAATCCGAGAACTGCTGGGGAACACAGGAGCAGAAGGCTTCTTCAAGAGAGAAGCCTCATTAATTCTCCATAAGTCCATTTTTGAAGACACCCTGGATCCTGACACAATGTTTATGAGTCACATGCACGGAAAGCATCTCCTCTATAGAGGCGCATAGGTATACATGAAGAACAGCATCCCCCACGTTCATGTCATAGAGAAGTCTGCTGGCATTCTCCAAGATGAAAGGCGTTTGCCACAGGGAGGCAAACACTAGGAACGTTTTGTCAGCACGGGGAAACTCAGGCATCAGACTGCAGCCCAACTTCCTTTTGCCTGCCTTTTGTTTTCTCTTATGCCCCAAGTACCTAAAGAAATAGGTCTTGTAGTTGTGAACAGTCACAGAGACCCCAGTGGGCTCAGCATTTCAGTCACTGTAAGTTTCAGTGAAGATATTCAGCTGGGTATAGGAGGACAGAAAGAGGAAAATCCAAATACCCTGAAAAGTTCTGCCATTGTTAACTCTAAGGTCTCTATCAGAAGAAATCATATCAGCTACACACACATGCACACACAAAATAGATGATAAAGATCTCTCACTTAACTCTTCCTTAAGAAATGTCTTTTTTCTTAATAAAAGCTTAATATAGATCACCTAGGAAGCCATGAAATACACCAATCAGGTAACGCCTTAAATGACACATTAGATCAGATGGCATTTAAAGAATATTCCATCTGAAAGTGGCAGATACACTTTCTTATCAAGTATACATGAAGCATTCTCTAGGATAGATCACATCTTGGGCCACAAATCAAGCCTCAGGAAATTTAAGAAAACTGAAATCATATCAAGCATCTTTTCCAACCATGAAGCTATAATATTAGAAGTAAATTACAGTGGTGGGAGGGGGAGGCGAAATGTAAACAAACAAACA
Organism: Madoqua kirkii; assembly: GCA_006408675.1. Classification (NCBI taxonomy): domain Eukaryota; kingdom Metazoa; phylum Chordata; class Mammalia; order Artiodactyla; family Bovidae; genus Madoqua; species Madoqua kirkii. The sequence continues at coordinate 6,883 of SJYC01123318.1, forward strand.
AACCATAAACATGGAGACTAAAAGACTTTCCAAGTGGTTCAGTTCAGTCGCTCAGTCGTGTCCGACTCTGCGACCCCATGAATCGCAGCACACCACGCCTCCCTGTCCATCACCAACTCCCGGAGTTCACTCAGACTCACGTCCATCCAGTCCGTGATGCCATCCAGCCATCTCATCCTCGGTCGTCCCCTTCTCCTCCTGCCCCCAATCCCTCCCAGCATCAGAGTCTTTTCCAATGAGTCAACTCTTTGCATGAGGTGACCAAAGTACAGCAGTTTCAGCTTTAGCATCATTCCTTCCAAAGAAATCCCAGGGCTGATCTCCTTCAGAATGGACGGGTTGGATCTCCTTGCAGTCCAAGGGACTCTCAAGAGTCTTCTCCAACACCACAGTTCAAAAGCATCAATTCTTCAGCGCTCAGCCTTCTTCACAGTCCAACTCTCACATCCATACATGACCACAGGAAAAACCATAGCCTTAACTAGATGGACCTTAGTCGGCAAAGTAATGTCTCTGCTTTTGCATATGCTATCTAGGTTGGTCATAACTTTTCTTCAAGGAGTAAGCGTCTTTTAATTTCATGGCTGCAGTCACCATCTGCAGTGATTTCAGAGCCCCTCAAAAATAAAGTCTGACACTGTTTCCACTGTTTCCCCCTCTATTTCCCATGAAGTGATGTACAGTGGTAAAAATCTACTTGCCAATGCAGGAGACACAAGAGATGTAGGTTTGATCCTTGCATTAGGAAGATCCCCTGGAGAAGGAAATGGCAACCCACTCCAGCATTCCTGCCTGGAGAATTCCATAGACAGAGGAGCCTAGTGGCCTACCTCCAAGGGGTCTCAAAGAGTCAGACACAACTGAGTGAGTAAGCACAACAACACACAGTGGAGACTGAATGATATGTTACTAAACCACCAATGGATCCCTGAAGCAATCAAAGGGAAAAGAAAAACGGACTTAGAGACAAATGAAATTGAACGTACGATGATCCAAACCTACTGGAGGCAGCAAAAGTACTTCTAAGATGGAATTTTACAGCAATACAATCTTACATCTAAATAACCAAACCTTACACCTAAAGCAACTAGAGAAGAAAGCATAAGCAAAACCCAAACTTGGTAGAAGGAAAGAAATCATAAAGATCAGAAATAAATGAAAGAGAAATGGAAAAACAATAGAAAAGATGAAACTAAAAGCTGATTATTTAAAAATATAAACAAAATTGGCATACGTTTAGCCAGACTCATCAGGAAAAAAAGGCAGAGGGCTCAAAGCAATAAAATTAGAAATGAAGATGAAGAAGTTACAACTGACACCACAGAAATACAAGGGATCAAAGATACAACCACAAGCACATATATGCCAATAAAATGAATGACCCAGAAGAAACAGACCAGTTCTTAGGAATGTACAACCTTCCCAGACTGAACCAGAAACAGAAAACATGAACAGACCGACCAATTGAAACTGTGATTTAAAAATTTACAACAAACAAAAGTTCAGGATCAGACGGCTTCACAGGCGAATTCTATCAAATATTTAAAGAAGAGATAACATCTATCCTTCTAAAACTCTTCCAAAAAATTGCAGAGGAAGAAACACTCCTAAGCTCATCCTAGAAGGTCACTATCACTCTAATACCAAAACCAGACGAAGATACCACAAAAAAAGAGAAAGAAAATTACAGGCCAATGTTATGGATAAACATAGAAGCAAACATTCTGAACAAAATACTAGCAAAACCAAATCCAAGAACACATTAAAAGGATCACACATGATGATCAGTGGGATTCCTCCCGGGGATGCAAGAATTCACTACACACAAGTCGATCACTGTGATATACCACATTAAGAAACTGAAAGATAAAAGCTATATCATCATCTCAATAGATGCAGAGAATCTTTTGACAAAATTCAACACCTATTTATGATAAAAACACCCCAGAAAGTGGGCAGAGAAGAACCTACCTCAACAATAATAAAGGCCATATATGACAAACCCACATTTAACATCATTCTCAATGGTGAAAAACTGAAAGCATTTCCTCTAAGATCAGGAACAAGATAAGGATGTCTACTCCTGCCATTTTTATTCAACATAGTTTTGGAAGTCCTAGGCACAGAAATCAGAAGAAAAAGAAATAAAAGGATCCCAAATTGGAAGAGAAGTAAAACTGTCACTGTTTGCAGATGGCTTTATACTATAATAGAAAATCCTAAAGATGCTATCAAAAAACTACTAGAGTTGATCCATAAATTTGATAAATTTGCAGAATATAAAATTAATACACAGAAATCTCTTGCATTCCTATATAGTAACAGCAAAACATCAGAAAGATAAATTAAGGAAAAAAGTCCTATTTACCACTGTGTCTAAAAGGATAAAATACCTAGAGATAAATACCTACATAAGGAGGTACAGGTCCAGAAGCAATAGATAGAACTGAACATGGAACAATGGACTGGTTCAAAATTGGGAAAAGAGTTCATCAATGCTATATAATGTCACCCTGCTTATTAAACTTATAGGCAGAGGACATCACATTAAATGACAGACTGGATGGCTCACAAGCTCGAATCAAGATTGCCTAGAGAAATATCAACAACCTCAGATAGCAGATGATACCTCTCTAATGGCAGAAAGCAAAGAGGAACTAAAAGAGCCTCTTGCTGAGGGTGAAAGAGGAGAGTGAAAAAGCTGGCTTAAAACTCAACATTTAAAAAACTAAGATTATGGCATCCAGTCCCTTCACTTCATGGCAAATAGATGGGGAAAAAGTGGAAACAGTGACAGACTTTATTCTTGTGAGCTCCACTGTGGACTGCTAACTGCAGCCACAAAATTAAAAGACATTTGCTCCTTGGAAGAAAAGCTATGACAAACCTAGACAGTATATTAAAGACCAGAGACATCACTTTGCTGACTAAGTTCCATATAGTCAAAACTACAATTTTTCCAGTAGTCATGTACAGATGTGAGTTGGACCATAAAGAGGGCTGAGCACCAAAGACTTGATGTTTTTGAACTCTGGTCCTGGAGAAGACTCTTAAGAGGCCTTGAACAGCAAGGAGATCAAAACAGACCATCTTAAAGGATATCAACCCTGGATATTCACTGGAAGGACTGATGCTGAAGCTGAAGCTCCAATATGTTGGCCACCTGATGTGAAGAGCTGACTCATTTGAAAAGACCCTGATGCTGGGAAAGATTGAGGGCGAGAGGAGAAGGGGATGACAGAGGATGAGATGGTTGGATGGCATCACCAACTCAACGGACATGAGTTTGAATAAACTCCAGGAGTTGGTGATGGACAGGGAGGCCTGGCGTGCTGAGGTTCATGGGGTCGCAAAGAGTCAAACATAACTGAGCAACTGAACTGATGTGAAGAGCTGACTTATTGGAAAACACCATGATACTAGGAAAGATTGAAGGCAAAAGAAGGGGGCAGCAGAGGATGAGATGGCTGGATGGCATCACTGTGATGACTCAACAGACAGGAGTTTGAACAAACTCTGGGAGATAGTGAAGAACAGGAAAGTCTAGCTTGCTGCAGTCCATGGAGTCACACTAGGAAAGATTGAAGGCAAAGAAGGGGGCAGCAGAGGATGAGATGGCTGGATGGCATCACTGTGATGACTCAACAGACAGGAGTTTGAACAAACTCTGGGAGATAGTGAAGAACAGGAAAGTCTAGCTTGCTGCAGTCCATGGAGTCACAAAAAGTCAGACGCAAATTAGCAACTGAACAACAACAGAAAACTTTAAGATGCTGATGAAGGAAATCAAAGATGACACAAATAGATGGAGAGATATACCATTTTCTTGGATTGGAAGAATGAATATTGTGGAAGTAACTATACTACAGATATCTACAGATATACTACAGCAATCCACAGATTCAATGCAATCCCTATCTAATTAACCGGGACATTTTTCACAGAACTAGAAGAAAAAAGTTTACAATTTGTATGGAAACACAAAAGACCATGAGTAGCCAAAGTAATCTTGAGAAAGAAAAATGGAGCTAAAGGAATCAGGGTCCCCAACCTTAGACAACAGTACAGAGCTAACAGTAATCAAACAATATGATACTGGCATAAAACCAGAAATATAGATCAATGGAACAGCAGAGAAAGTCCAAAGATAAACCCATGCACCTATGGTCCCCTAATCTATGACAACAGAGGCAAGAATATACAATGGAGAAAAGACAAGCCTCTTTAATAAGTGATGCTGGAAAAATGGAACCTACATGTAAAAGAACAAAATTATTTAGAACAATCTCTAACACTATACACCAAAATAAACTCAATGAATCAAAGAACCAAATGTAAGGCTGGATACTATACAACTCGTGTGTGTGCATGTTCAGTCATGTCTGACTCTTTGTGATCCCATAGGCTGTAACCTACTAGGCTCCTCTGTCCATGGGATTTCTCAAGCAAGAATACTGGAGTGGGTTGCCATTTCCTACTTCAGGGGATCTTTCCAACCCAAAGACTGAACCCACATCTCTTCCATCTCCTGCATTGACAGATTCTTTATCAACTGCTCCACCTAGGAAGCCCTTAGAGGAACTCTTAGAGGGAAACAGGCAGAACACTCCCAACATAAATTGCAGCAATATCTTTTTTTGACTTACCTTCTAGAATAATGAAAATAAACAAATAGGAGCTAATTAAACATAAAAGTTTTGCACAGCAAAGGAAACCATTAAAAAAAACAAAAAGACAACCCATAGGATGGGAGAAAATATTTGCAAACAATGCAACCAATAAAGGATTAATATCTCAAATATGCAGCCAATAAAGGATTAATATCCCAAATATACAAATAGCTCACGCAGCTTAATATAAAAAAAAATCAAAAAATGAGAAGATATAAATAGACTCTTTTCCAAAGAAAACATACAGGTGGCCAGAAAGCACATGAAAAAAATGCTCAACATCACTAATTAGAGCAATGCAAATCACTACAATGAGGTATCACCTCACACCAGTCATAGCAGCCATCATCAAAAAGCCTGCAAATAGTAAATGCTGGTGAGGGTGTAGAGAAAAGAGAACCCTACTACACTGTCGGTGGAAATGTAAATTGGTACAACTATCATGGGGAACAGTATGGAAAAACCTTAAAAAAAACTAAAACTAGAACTACCATATGATCCAGCAACCCCACTCCTGGGCATATATCCAAATAAAACCATAGCTTGAAAATACCCATGCATTCCAATGTTCACTGCAGCAGTATTTACAATAGCCAAGACGTGGAGACAACCTCCATGCCCACGGGCAGACGAGTGGCTAAAGACGAGGTGCATTCACACAGTGTATGTCATTCAGCCTCAACAGAATAAGGGCGTTTGCAGCAACACGGGACCTACAGATTATCCTACTAAGTGAAATAAGTCAGACAGAGAAAAAAATCACATGATATCACTTACATGTGGAATCTAACAAAAATGGCACAAATGAATTAACTTGCAAAACAGAAACAGATTCACAGATCTCAACATTACCAAAGAGGAAACACTGAGGGGACCAATAAATTAGGAAACTGGGAGTAACATATACACACTGCTGTTGCTCACTGGTAAAGAATCCATCTGTCAGTGAAGGAGATGCAGGTTCATCCCTGGGTAGGGAAGATCCCCTGAAGTAGGAACTGGCAACCCACTCCAGTATTCTTGCCTGGAAAATTCCACAGACAGAGGAGCCTGGAAGGCTACAGTCCATGAGATTGCAGAGTCGGATATGGCTGAGTGACTGAGCGTGCACACATATGTAAAATGAATAAACAACAAGGACCTACTGCATAGCACAGGGGATTCAACTCAATATTCTATAATGATCTATATGGGAAAAGAATCTGAAAAGGAGTGGATATATATCCATATCCATCCAAAAGAATGGATATATATTAACTTTCCTGCACACCAATATGTTATTAATCAACTACATTCCAATAAAATTTTTTTAAATAAATTCTTTTAATTAACAAAAGCATGAAAATACCAAGTATCATGAGGAACCAGCAGGAATGCCAGTCATTTTCAAGAAAAACTGATTTCATGTAGATGTACATGCATGTAATTAAACATATATAAAATGTGTGTGTATGTATTCTGGAGATATGTATCTATACACACATATCAGATAGCATTATGGTTAATTTTATGTCAGCCTGACTCTGCCTGCAGTGTCCAGATTAAACACTATTTCTGGGTGTGTCTCTGATGAGATTAGCACTCTCTGAGGAGGGCGTTTCCTGATGAGATTAGCATTTCAATCTGTGGGTTCAATAAAGCAGATTGTCCTCCCCAGTGTGGGTGGGCAGTGTGAAACAGGAAACGTATGTATAGATGATGTGTATTCTGCTTCCTGTTTCCCAGGAGAATTCTAATAGAGGTAGATGGATGGATGGATGGACTAACAAACAGAAAAGATAAAAAGATATAACCAGAGGCCAATAATTTCAAAGCAGGCCTGGGGTATCAATAAAAATAATTATTGTTAACCACCATTGCCTAAGCATTTCTGCAACAGAACTTTACAAAACATGAATTAGCTATAAGTATACATATATCCCCTCCCTCTTCCTTCCCCCCACACCACCCTCATGCCCTCTAGGTCATACAGGCCCAGGCTGAGCTCCAGCAGCTCCCCACTGTCTATTTCACACATGCTGGTTACACCATCAATGCTACTCACTCAATTCGTCCCAACCTCTCCTTCCTCCGCTGTGTCCACAAGTCTGTTCTGTCTGTGTCTCTATTTCTGACCCGCAAGTAGGTTCATCAGCGCTGTTTAAGATTCCACATATCTGGCTGGCCAAGCATTTCACGTATGTACCCTGGGGCTGCAGCTAGGCGGCAGAGCATTTACAGGTGCTGGCTGTGAATTGAAGCATCATGATTCAGGATGATGGCTGGGTGCACAATGCAGACAAGGACTCTGCCTGCATGGAGCACCTCCTTGGTTTCCCCAAGCCACCTGAGAGAGAAATCAATCTCTTTCCGTTGCTTGAATTTTGACATGGGTAATGAAGAAGGGTGAGAGCCAAGAGAAGTTACTTGAGGAAGTGAATCACCATTGAATGAGGAAGAAATAGAAGGAAAACAGCCCTCTGGGGACTATCTGGCAGTCCTGGAAAGGAAGGCTCTTGGGGTAAAAATAAACTGTGCTACTAAAGCCCAGCGTATGCTGTTACAATCGCCCCATTCCAAGGAGGTTATGCGGGTGATAAAAACTGCTACCACTGTGGGTCCTGCCATCTCCCAACTGGAAGTGGACAAAAGGGGGAAAAGTATGGAGAGACAGAGTTCAGTGTAAAGATGCTCAGGTGTTTGGAAGAAAGACACTATCTATCGTGGCAGAACTACAGATTCACAGGAAGTAGCCTAGACAGGGCACATGACCACTGTAGGCCACACTGGGGACTCCAAAATGGCACAAGAAGAGGCCAGCAAGGGTCTGCCCAGGTGACATTAGAGGTACTGAGCAGCAGACCAGGTATTTTACACTATGGTGGTGAGCCTGGAACACTCTGAACACACACTTTCTCTCCTCTGGCCTCAGTACAACTTCTTGAGACAGCTATTCATATATCCACTTTCCAAGTGACAAAAACTGAGCCATCGAGAGGTTTTGTAGCATCACAGGTATAGAAAGGCAAGCACAGTGCTGAGACCAGAAGCCGAGATTATGACTTCAAAGGCTCTGCCCTTCACCTCACTTTGCTGCCCGTCCTCCTCTTAGCAGCATTCGGATCATCTGGATGAAGGCCCAGACAGGTGTAGGGAGACGAGGGAAGTGTTAGTGTGAATTCTCTGCTATCGTGGAGAGAAAGATTCATGTTATTTATGAATAGTAGGGTGTAGCCATCCCTGACCCTTGTACGGGATCTACTTCACCCCCATCTGGGCATGAGACTACGGCCAGTTGCCTTCCAAACGCAGTGAAGTAGCTCCAGCAAGAACCTTGAGCACCTGCCTCTTGTTTGGCTCTTTCTGGGGGAGACTGCCATAGTCACAGCCCATGCCACTCTGCACATATTCTGCAGCACGTGACCTACCACCCTGGCCATCAGTGATGAGATCGGAGTGGCTGCAACCGATAAGCTGCCAGGGAGCAATCTCAGCCCAAGAAGGGCATCGCATATTGGATGGTGTGGCTGAATCACCTCTGTCTTGAGAGCTTTGCAAAAAGGAGGAGCAGTCGGTAGCAGGTGCAAAAGCAGAAAGACATTCAGAAGCAGTCAGAACAAAGAGCGCTAGCGAGGCTAAGAGCAGACGACGGCAGACAGCTAGAGCCGATCGAGTCAAGTCCTGATGCTGAAGGGAAAGGACAAGATTCCACCACTAGAGTCACAGGCATCCTGACTGACCTTACAGGGGCTGAACTATTTTCCAGACTCAAGAGACCCAGCTACAGGACGGTTCCTGGGTGTCCACAGGCCTGGCAAGGCGACTACAACCTGAGCCTGTGTGAATCCCTGGGAGATGCCATCCATTCTGTGAGTTAGTCGGGGCGAGTTTCCAATCATGCAGCTAGCAACCACCAAAACAATTATACTGCTAAACCAACAATCAATCAGCATCAGTTTATATTTCAGTAAAAGTATTGTGGGAATGGTCACTTTTTCCAATATAACCTCTAGACCCAGCAGTGGCAAAGCCAGAAGCAAACAATAGCCACAACAGCGTGATTTTGGAGAGAGCATCTGACTTGGCTTTTCCACGCTGTTACTGCCTCGGTAGCATTCCTGGACCTCCACCTAGATTAAGCCCCATATCTCCATCAACTTATCTGCACTCATGATCTTATTTTCTGTCTGACAATGAGATTCTGACACTCCTGGGACTTGGGCAGCAAAAAACACTGAAAAACAAAACCCTATTACATGAGCTCCTACTGTCCTCTCCTGACTTTGCTGGCTTTTGCCTATTTCCTTGGGCCAATCAACAACCAAACCAAGGCAACAGTGGTTTGGCCTCCTTTCCAGGCACAGAGAACAGGCCTTGCTAAGTTTGCCACCAAAGTGTTTGCTTTATTCTGAATTTTAACAAACATGACTACTGTCCCACCTCCAAGGCACGCTGCCGCCTTCAACCAAGAACCACACTGTGCATCTCTCATGCCTCAGACTTTGGATGGCTGTGGGGCTGGAAAAAATCTCTGCGACCCCTTGGCCTGGACTCTGACTTACTGCCATTATTAGAAAGGCCCCCAAAGTATTTAAAACTTTATCTGAAGAAAATAATGTTTCAACCGTGAAACTGTTAATGTACTAGTCCTAGGTTTCTGTCCGCTGTACCAGATCTCGACAAAGCTGTTACAGAATCTAAGTGGTGAAAGTTTACAACACCTGAACTCACCTACTATGATGCTCTAGGTGTTTCTACACCGTGAGTCCCTCTAGTATGGAGTCAAAGCTCCATTTATCTTAGTCCTCCCATCCTGACCTGTCTCCCCTCAGCACAATGCCCGACACACAAGAAAGGCTTGGAAATGATGGAATGATGGAGGGAGAGAGAAAGGGAAGAAGAGCGAGGGATGAATGACTAAATGAACTTTGGGGCCATACATCGAAACTGTAAGTTTCATACTATAAAATCTCCTGAACACATCCATCACTAGGTAAAAAGCTGATGAAGCACAAACGGCTTATCTTAGTCCAGACTTTTCCTGATCCCCATAGTCTTCTTTCAGGTCAAATTACCTTTGAAATATGTAAATTCTGGAGTGAAAAAATATACTAAATCATCAAAGTCCTCAGCCTTTAAGCAGGACCAGAATTGACCCATCGCATCTATGACAATGGAGCTATTCTCTTCATGTTTTTAAGGAAATGTTTGGAAATGTCACTGGGCTGTGAAGCCTTACTGGGTATCCTCCTAAATGCACACCCCCTCCCCAAGAGTTATTCTAGAACAGAGCTATGCTAACTATAATAAGCACATGAATTACTTTTAAGCTAAAATTTAAATGTTAAATTATGTAGCTGAAACTTCAGAAAAGAGTGATTCTTACTAGCCAAACAAGCTCTATTTTAAGAATTGGCAACATCTTTATCTAGTTTTTCCAATGCGGTTGAAAATTTGTACGTACTGTACTTTCAAATATTTCACTGAAGTTCAAAATCAACATTATTAACATACAAAATAAAGGCTAATTTTTTATTGAGAATATTTCCACAGAAGTCAGATGTCTCTGAATTGGGTTTCCAACAGGACTGACCTTGGTGAGATGAACAATGAGAATGGTATCCCTTACAGCTCATATAGCAGGATGACATTATACAGGTAAAGTCATCTCTAAGTTGGCAAAACGTCAGTATAGTTTACACCAAGAAAGATACCAACTCCTCACAAGCAAAGGATCACCATCATGGAATTGATATGCTAGAGAGGGGACACAAAATAAATAACAAATTAGATAAATTACTATTGTGTTAAAAGCTTATAAATTCTACTGGAAATTGAAAAAGTGCTGCAAGGTTGGGGATGAGAAATTTGTTGGAGAGAGTAGTATTAAGTAGTCTAGGGCTGGCTTTGTTAAAAAGGTCAGAGTCAAACAAAACCTTGAAGGAGATGAAGCTCTGAAGCAATGCCATTAGATTTCCCCATAAAAGGAGTCTCACCACCACGGCCCAGACATCCAGGATAAACTGGCCCTTAGGATTCTAATAGAGACATTGGGGCTGATCACAAGGAGACAGGTGAACAATGCCGGCATTTCTCGCTCCTCATCAGGGTGAGATGCTGGCCCTGGATTCCCAGTCATGCACATCGGAGTTGTGAGTGAGCTGGAATGCAAGCAGCTGTTCTCTGACAAGGCCCCTTATCTTTTCCTCTGCTCCTGGCTGCCTTAAATTCTGGGGTGGTCCATTCTTATTCAGTAAATTTGGATATCCATACTTGAGATACAGCAGTGGTGATGAAGACTGGTATCAGGTCATATTTACATATTCACAAAACTGAGTTTTGACCTGAAAATTTCACCACGGAGCAGACTAAACCCATACCCAAACTGATAATGTTTGGTAGATGAAGTGATCATCACTCAGCTCTATGTCTTGTCTGTTGGGCTGCTGTCTGACAAATGACCACAGACTGGGTGGCTAAAACGATAAAACACTTATTTCTCACAGTTCTGGAAGCCTAAGATCAAAGTGCCAGATTAAGAGCTAGAATTAAGAAGACTAACTGCTTCTTAACTGGCAGATGGCCACTTCTCATTGTGTCCTCACGCCACAAAGAACACAGGGAAGAAGCAAGCTCTCTGAAGTCTTTTCTTGAAAGAGAAAGTAGCTCAGTCATGTCTGACTCTTTGCAGCCCCGTGGACTATACAGTCTATGGAATTCTCCAGGCCAGAATACTAGAGTGGATAGCTGTTCCCTTTTCCAGGGGATCTTCCCAACCCAGGAATCGAACTCAGCTCTCCTACATTGCAGGTGGATTCTTTACCAGTTGAGCCACCAGGGAAGCCCCAAAATACTGGAGTGGGTAGCCTATCCCTTCTCCAGTAGATCTTCCTGACCCAGGAACTAAATCAACGTCTCCTGCATCATAGGCAGATTCTTTACCAGGTGAGCTACCAGGGAAGCCCCAAGTTTCTTCTTAAATGGGCGTTAATCCCTTCCATGAAGGGTCCACCCTCATGACCTAATTATCACTCTAAGGCCCCACATTTTAATACCATTAAATAGGGAATTAGTATTTCAACATATAAATTCTGAGGAAACATGAACATTTAGTTCATAACACTGTTAAAAATCATATTTGAATACTGTAAACTTAGACTGAGTGTATCTATAAATGTCTATACAGTTTGGATTTTACTACACTGCAATCATTGAGATGTTTGTACTTTCAAATTTTAAAATCCTTCAGTAATGTTCACCTTTCTCTTCCGGTCTCCATCAGAGGTGCCAGAGATCTGGTTAACTGTGGCCCAAACCCCAGTGCTTTAGGCTGAAATAGTCAAAAACCTTCCACATCTCCCAAGGTGTTCTTATAATTCACTTTCTCACTGGTTCCCATTCCCTCATCTGCCTAAGCGCCTTCTCCGACCTGTGTATGTCCAGAGCTTAGCCCCTGCACTGGGTGTGTGTGTTAAAATACAAAACAAAATGTACCATTTTAAAGTGTTCAACTGAGTGCTATTAACCCATTCTCAATGCTGTACAACTTTCACCACTGTCTCATTCCAGCATTTTTCATCACCCCAAACAGAAACTCCCTACCCATGAAGCAGTCAATCTACATTACACATTAACTAGCAACCAACAGTAACCCGATTTCTATCTCCGTGAACTTGCCTCTCCTGGTAATCTCATACAAATGGGATGAAACAGTGATACCTGTGGCCTCTTGTGTCTGGCTTCTTTCACTTAGCACAGTGTTTTCATGGTTCATCCATGTTGTAGCATGTAGCAGCCCTCCACTCCTCGCAGCTCCTGGGCAGTGGACTGGCCCCAGGGCGACCAGTGGCAACAGAGAGGCTGGGGAGCCATCTGCTCCTGGGCATTCTCCAACATCAATCAGCTCCAGCCAACAGCTCCACCAGGCCGCCGAGAGGCATGCTGACCAACAGCCTCTTTACACACACTCAAAAGGTGGACAACCAAGGCACCAGGCATGTCCTCCAGCTACAGAGAACAGTGAAGGACATGTCCCTGCTAGTCAGAGCCTGACAGAATGTGGTCCACTGCAGAAGGGGCTGGCAAACCACTTCAGTGTTCTTGCCTTGAGAACCCCATGAACTGTATGAAAAGGCAAAAAGACATGACACTGAAAGATGAGCCTCCCAGGCTGGTAGGTGCCCAATATGCTACCAGGGAACAGCGGGGGAATAGATCCAGAAAGAATGAAGAGGCTGAGCCAGAGCAGAAAGGATGCCCCGCTGTCGATGTGCCTGGTGGTGAAAGTAAAGTCTGAGGCTGTAAACAAAAATATTATATAGGAACCTTCATGAAGACATACAGATGGCTAACAAACATGTGAAAAGATGCTTAACATCACTCATTATCAGAGAAATGCAAATCAAAACCACAATGAGGTACCATTTCACGCCAGTCAGAATGGCTACGATCCAAAAGTCCACAAGCAATAAATGCTGGAGAGGATGTGGAGAAAAGGGAACCCTCTTACACTGTTGGTGGGAATGCAAACTAGTACAGCCACTATGGAGAACAGTGTGCAGATTCCTTAAAAAACTGGAAATAGAACTGCCTTATGACCCAGCAATGCCACTGCTGGGCATACACACCAAGGAAACCAGAACTGAAAGAGACACATGTCCCCCAATGTTCATCGCAGCACTGTTCATAATAGCCAGGACATGGAAGCAACCTAGATGTCCATCAGTAGATGAATGGAGAAGGTAAACTGAAAGTGGTCGAACAGGTTCACTCTCGAACAGGCAAGAGTGAACACTGACATTTTAGAAATCAGTAAACAAAAATGGACAAGAATGAGTGAATTTAATTAGGATGACCATTATATTTCCTACTGTGGGCAAGAATCCCTTAGAAGGAATGAGGTAGCCCTCACAGTCAACAAGAGTCTTAAATACAACATTTGGGTGCAACCTCAAAAACAACAGTATGATCTTGGCTTGTTTCCAAGGCAAACCATTCAACATCACAGTAATCTAAGTCTATACTCCAACCACTAATGCCAAAGCTGAAACCGAACGATTCCAGGAAGACCTCCAAGACCTTCTAGGACTAACACCAAAAAAGATGCCCTTTTCATCATAGGGGACTGGAATGCAAAAGTTAGAAGTCAAGAGATACCTGGAGTAACAGACAAGCTTGGCCTTGGAGTACAAAATGAAGCAGGACAAAGTTTTGCCATGACAACACACTGGTCATAGCAAACACCCTCTTCCAAAAACACAAGAGTCAACTCTACAATGGACATCACCAGATGGTCAATACTGAAATCAGATTGATTATATTTTTTGCGACTGAAGATGGAGAAGCTCTATACAATCAGAAAAACAGACCTGGAGCAGACTGTGGCTCAGATCATCAGCTCCTTATTGCAAAATTCAGGCTCAAATTGAAGAAAGTAGGAAAAACCACTAGACCATTCAGGTATGACCTAAATCAAATCCCTTATGATTATATAGTGGAGGTGATGAATAGATTCAAGGGATTAGATCTGGTAGACAGAATGCCTGAAGAACTATGGGCAGAGGTTCTTAACATTATACCGGAGGTGGTGACCAAAACCATCCTCAAGAAAAAGAAAAGCAAGAAGGCAAAGTGGTTGTCTGAGGAGGCCTTACAAATAGCTGAGAAAAGAAGAGAAATGAAAGGCAGAGTAGAAAAGAAAAGATATACCCAACTGAATGCAGAATTGCAGAGAAAAGCACGGAAAGATAAGAAAGCCTTCTTAAGTGAACAAGGCAAAGAAATAAAGAAAAACAATAGAATGGGAAAGACTAGAGATCTCTTCAAGAAAACTAGAGATACCAAGGGAACATTTCATGCAAAGATGGGCACAATAAAGGACAGAAATGGTACGGACCTAACAGAAGCAGAAGAGATTAAGAAGAGGTGGCAAGAATACACAGAAGAACTGTACAAAAAAGATCTTCATGACCTAGATAACCATGATGGTGTGATCACTCACCTATAGCCAGACATCCTGGAATATGAAGTCAAGTGGGCCTTAGGAAACATTACTAAGAACAAAGCTTGTGAAGGTGATGGAATTTCAATGGAACTTTTTCAAATCCTAAAAGATAATGCTGTGAAAGCGCTGCACTCAATATGTCAGCAAATCTGGAAAACTCAGTAGTGGCCACAGGACTGGAAAAGGTCAGTTTTCATTCCAATCCCAGAGAAAGGCAATGCCAAAGAATGTTCAGACTATTGAACAATTGTTCTTGTTTCACATGCTAGCAAGATTATGCTAAAAAATCCTTCAAGCTAGGCTTCAGCAGTATGTGAACTGAGAACTTCCAGATGTTCAAGCTAAATTTTATAAAGGCAGAGGAACCAGAGGTCAAATTGCCAACATCCAATGGATCATAGAAAAGGCAAGGGAATTTTTTTTAAAAATCTACCTCTGCTTCATTGATTACACTAAAGCCTTTGACAGTGTGGTAATAGCAGACTGTGCAAAATTCTTAAAGAGATGGGAATACCCAAACACCTTACCTTCCTCCTGAGAAAACTTATGCAGGACAAAATGCAACAGTTAGTAATGGACATGGAACAACAGACTGGTTCCAAATTGGGAAAGGAGTGTGTCGAGGCTGTATATTGTCACCCTGCTTATTTAACTTATATGCAGAGGAGGAGGAGTAGTTAGTCGCTCAGTCATGTCGACTCTTCTTGATCCCATGGACTGTAGCTCACCAGGCTCCTCTGCCCATGGGATTCTCCAGGCAAGAATACTGGAATGGATTGTAATTCCCTTCTCCAGAGGATCTTCCTGACCCAGGGATTGAACCCAGGTCTCCTGCATTATAGGCAGATTCTTTACCATTTGAGCTATAGGGAAGTCCTCTCCATGCAGAGTACATCAGGTGAAATGCTAGATTGGGTGACTCACAAGCTGAAATCAAGATTGCCGGGAGAAATAACAACAACCTCAGATACGCAGATGATACCACTTTAATGGCAAAGAGCAAGTAAGAACTAAAGAGCCTCTTGAAGAAGGTGAAAGAGTAGAGTGAAAAAGTTGCCTTAAACTCAACATTCAAAAAACTAAGATCATGGCATCCAATCCCATCACTTCATGGCAAATAGATAGGGAAAAAGTGGAAACAGTAACAGATTTTAGTTTCTTGGGCTCCAAAATCACTGTGGACAATGACTGCAGCCATGAAATTAAAAGACGCTCCTTTTAAGCTATGACAAACCTAGACAGCACATTAAAAAGCAGAGACGTCACTTTACCGACAAAGGTCTGGATAGTAAAAAATATGGTTTTTCCAGTAATCACGTATGGATGTGAGTGCTGGACCGTAAAGAAGGCTGAGCACCGAAGAACTGATGCCTTTGAACTGTGTTGCTGGAGAAGACTCTTGAGAATCCCTTGGACAGAAAGGAGATCAAGTCAATCAATCCTAAAAGATATCAACACTGAATATTCATTGGAAGGGACTGATGCTGAAGCTCCAAAACTTTGGCCACCTGACACAAAGAGCCAATTCACTGGAAAAGACTCAGGGGGCAAGATGAAAGGGGCAACAGAGGGCAAGACGGTTGGATGCCATCACTGGCTCAATGGACATGAGTTTGAGCAAAGTACAGGAGATAGTAAAGGACAGGAAAGCCTGGTGTGTTGCAGTTCACGGGGTCACAGAGAGTCGGACATGACCTGGTGACTCAACAACAGTACCTCATGCCTTTTATTTTTAATATTTATTTGTATTTCTTTATTTATTTGGTTGTGCTGGATCTTAGTTGCAGCAGGCAGGACCTTTGATCTTCACTGTGGCATTCGGAATCTATAGTTTAGGCATGCAGGATCTTTAGTTGTGGTATATAATCTAGTTCCCCAACCAGGGATTGAACCTGGGCCCCCTGCATTGGGAGAATGGAGTCTTAGACTCTGGACCACTGTAGAAGTCCCAGTACTCGATTCCTTTTAATGACTTAATAGTCTCATTGTCTGGATGTACCACATTTTATGGTTTCTTTCAACATTCATATTTTGTGTTTGAATACCTGTTTTAAATTCTTTCCTATATACATTTTTGTCTCTCTCTCTTTTTTTTAAGCTTTGTTTTCTTCTTCACTGTGGTCCAGTGATTAGAATCCACCTGGCAGTGTGGGGGATGTGGGTTCTGTGCCCGGTCAGGGAACTAAGATCCCACCAGTTGTGGGGCAATTAAACCTGCTTGCTGTAACTACTGAGCCCACGCACCACATCTAGAGAGTTCACGTGCCAACAAAAGATCCTGTGTGATACAACAAAGGTCTGGCATGCTGCAACAAAGTCCCAATGCAGCCCAATAAATACATTAAAAAAAAACTTCTCACTCCAAGCATGATAGGAAGTTGTTAACTTTGCTGATGATGTGGGAGACCATGAGGAGCCGTCATGAGGTATCACATTACAAACAGGCTGCTTCCCACCATCTCATGGCTCCAGATCCTTGGTCTCCTGCAGGGGCCACAGACAAACCTTGCATCTTTTCACTCAGATTTATTCTCTTCTCAATGAGGTTCCATGAGGTGAGGTCTCTTTTTTCTTTTACCCTAAGAAACTTTGTCAAGGAGGTACTAAACAAAACATCCCTCTTGTTGAAAAGAATTCAGCTGAATACAGTTTCTTTCTCTTGTTACATAAGGACCTTTGTAGAACTGGCATAAGGTAATAAACTGATAAACCCAAGAAGCCAGAAATCACACAACTCTCATGGATTTCCTACGATGGACGCAGCACACTCATCGGCAGCACTAATTTCTCCCCCTCAGGTAACCCATTAGTTAGTTGTGTACTAAGAGTCAGTAAAATTGGGACTTGAATCAAGAAAAGTATCTTGGGAGAGTATGATATAGCTGACTATCAAGCTCCCCAAGAAAGCAGCGGGACAGCCTGGCTGTTTGATCTGGGCCTAGATCCCTAACACATTTCACAGTTAGCCTCTGTCCACTCCTTGTCCTTCCCTACAGAACACTAAGAAAAGGACAAGACTACCAGAATATCTAGGATCTGGCTAGAAGTAAAATGGAAGAGTTACGCAGCTTGACACAGCTCAGTTCAGCTCAGCCGCTCAGTCATGTCCGACTCTTTGCGACCCCATGAATGGCAGCATGCCAGGCCTCCCTGTTCATCACCAACTCCTGGAATTCACTCAGACTCAGTGTCTATCGAGTCAGTGATGCCATCCAGCCATTTCATCTTCTGTCGTCCCCTTCTCCTCCTGCCCCCAATCCCTCTCAGCATCAGAGTCTTTTCCAATGAGTCAACTCTTCTCATGAGGTGGCCAAAGTACTGGAGTTTCAGCTTCAGCATCATTCCTTCCAAAGAAATCCCAGGGTTGATCTCCTTCAGAATGGACTGGTTGGATCTCCTTGCAGTCCAAGGGACTCTCAAGAGTCTTCTCCAACACCACAGGTCAAAAGCATCAATTCTTTGGCACTCAGCTTTCTACACAGTCCAACTCTCACATCCATACATGACCACAGGAAAAACCATAGCCTTGAGTAGACGGACCTTAGTCGGCAAAGTAATGTCTCTGCTTTTGAATATACTCTCTAGGTTGATCAGAACTTTTCTTCCAAGGAGTATGCGTCTTTTAATTTCATGCCTGCAGTCACCATCTGCAGTGATTTTGGAGCCCCCCAGAAATAAAGTCTGACACTGTTTCCCCATCTATTTCCCATGAAGTAATGGGACTGGATGCCATGATCTTCGTTTTCTGAATGTTGAGCTTTAGGCCAACTTTTTCACTCTTCACTTTCACTTTCATCAAGAGGCTTTTTAGTTCCTCTTCACTTTCTGATGGAAATGTTTCAACAATTATGCATTCAACTACAAACAATCTGAACAGCTGCTGTAGTATCCAGAAATAGAACAGGGATTTCCCTAGTGGCGCGGTGGGTAAGAATCCACCTGCCAATGCTGGGGACATGGGTTCAAACCCTGGTCCAGGCAGATCCCACATGCCTTGGACCAACTAAGCCCATGCAACTACTGAGCCCATGTGCCGTAACTACTGAAGCCCGTGTGCCTAGAGCCTGTGCTTTGCAACAAGAAAAGCCACCACAATGAGATGCCCGCACACTGTAATGAAGAATCGCCCCCGCGCACCGCAACTAGAGAAAGCCTGTGCAGAGCAACAAAGACCCAATGCAGCCAAAACTAAACATAAGAAGGAAACAGAACAACTTTCTAACTGAGTTTAATGAAACAAAGTTGTTAATGCTGTTATATGCCAGACACTGTATGAAGCACTAGGAATATACTAAAGAATCAAACTTGGCCCATCCCTTAAAGGAGTCCCATTTAGTAGACAGAGGAAGATACCCCAACAAACAATTAAAGGATTATATAATACTGAACAGAAGTTAATGGAAAAGGGAGAAAATAGAGGGAAGACGGAAGAACAAACACGTGACGACAAGTGAGAGGACTGGTGATTACTGAGCTCATCTCCTCAGTTCCCTTTGTTGTAGTCCTATATCCACCCCTGCCCTCCATGACTCTCATCTGATCTTCTGGATTTGTTTGCTAACTGGCCTTCCAGCTGCTTAGGCTCTCCTCCCTGCAGACTACTTTCTACTTTGTCACCAGGTGAACGTATAAAATTCAAATCTGATAACAACCACCACTCACTGAGCACTTTCTAGGGATCAGGAAGTTGTGTTAAGCGTTTTACCTGCATTCTTTTATTCCATCCTTGCCTTACTAAATGACAATTTGCTCACCTAGGAAGTAAAGTTAGTGATAAGGAAAGTGGTAGAGATAGGATTCAAACCAGCTGTGTCTGAACTCTGCGTTGGGCTTCCCGGGTGGCACAGTGGTAATAGAATCTGACTGCCAATGGAGGAGATGCAGGAGACGCGAGTTTGATCTCTGGGTCAGGAAGATCCCCTGGCATAGAAAATGGCAACTTGTTCCAATACTCTTGCCTGGAAAAGTCCATGGACAGAGGAGCCTGGTGGGCTACAGTCCATGTGGGCACAAGAGTCAGACATGACTGAGCGACTAAGCACACACACACTACCGCACATGCCTCTTCTATCAACTGACTGCCAATGGAGGAGACGCAGGAGACGCGAGTTTGATCTCTGGGTCAGGAAGACCCCCTGGCATAGAAAATGGCAACTTGTTCCAATACTCTTGCCTGGAAAAGTCCATGGACAGAGGAGCCTGGTGGGCTACAGTCCATGTGGGCACAAGAGTCAGACATGACTGAGCGACTAAGCACACACACACTACCGCACATGCCTCTTCTATCAGCCAAAATTCTTTCTTACATAGAACTGATTTAGACAGAAAACAGGCTTATTAAATACAGAATAAGTGTAGTTCTGCTTCCACTGAAGATGTAGAAAATCACAAGACACTCGAACAATATAAAGAACTATAATGCAGTGTGTAAAATTTTTACTTTCTGTGACCCTATCAGATCAAAAAGGGTCTGCTAAAAGCTGCAGGTAAGGAGACATACACTAAGAAAAGCCCTCCAGCATTCTGGGCCACTCACAAAGCATTAGGCAACAGCAGCCCACAAGAGGAATCTGAAGTCTGGGGTATACTCAATGTAATCATAGAAACGACAAAACACAAGCCCGCCTAAACTATTGACTAGACTGACTCGACCCTCCACAGCAATGGCCTAACAGAATACAAATTATACCTGATTCTGATTGACCTCACTCCCTACCATTCTATACACAGTGTCCAGCACCCAGGGAAAATGACAAGTATTACCAAGAAAAGAAACAAAACAAAACAAAAAAAAACAAGAAAACATAGGCTGTTTTCAAGATACACAGCAATAAACAGAACCAGACCCATAAGCCAGATGCATGCAGTACAGCAGATATTGTAACTATTGGAAAAAAATTTTAAAGTAGCTATAAGTAGTTTGTTAAAAGATCCAGTGGAAAAGGTAAACAATATGCATAAATAGATGTAGAAGTAGAAATTCTACACCTGTTTATGCATACAGATGGAAGTTAATTTTTAAAAGTCAAGTGAAAATCCTGGGGGTGGGGAACGCTTTAATGGGTTTATCAGTAGACTAAACACAACAGAGAGAAGAATTCCTGAACTTGAAAATAGGTAAACGGAGACTTCCCTGGTGGCACAATCCATAGGAATCTGCCTGCCAATTCAGGGGACACCACTTCAGCCCCTGATATGAGAAGATTCCACATGCTGTGGAGCAATTAAAGCCCAAGAGGCACAACCACTGAGCTCTCACTCTGGAGCCTGTGAGCCGCAGCTGCTGAAGCCTGCACGCCCTGGAGCCCACAGGCTGCATCTACTGAACACACAGGCTGCACTCCTGGAGCCCCTGCTCTACACAAGAGAAGCCACCACAGTGAGAAGCCTATGCACTGCAACAAAGGGTGGCCTTTAATCACTGCAACTACAGAAAGCCCATGTTCAGTAACAAAGACCCCGTGCAACCAAAAGTAAAGAAAAAATAAATAAAATTAATTTTAAAAGAAAATAGGAATTATGCAACCTGAAGCACAGGAGAAAAAAGAGTGAAGGGGGAACGTTATCTAAGGTATTTTGGAATAATTATCAAATAAGAGTACTTGAAGATGCACAAATAAAAGACAAAGAATGGCAAAGAAGAGATTATGGTCATATATTTTCCAAAATTAAGAAGCCACAGAACCAAGGAACTCAGAGAACTCCAAACAGAATGAATTTAAAACACACACATACACAAGCGCACACACACACCTTGACACATCAGAATCAAACTGCTGGAAAGACCTTGCTGCACTTTATGTCAAAGAGTGTTCTGCCTATGTTTTCCTCTAAAAGTTTTATAATGTCTGACCTTGCATTCCCCTTTTTCATCCATTTTGAGTTTATTTTTGTGTGTGGTGTTAGGGAGTGTTCTAATTTCATCCTCTTACATGCAGCTGTCCAGTTTTCTCAACACCATTTATTGAAGAGACTGACTTTTCTCAGTGTATATTCTTGCCTCCTCTGCCATAGACTAGATGACCAGAGGTGACTAGGTTTATCTCCATTCTCCAGATTTTCTATCCTGTGAAGTAAACCACTTAAAAGTAAGGCCAAACACTATAAAACTCTTAGAGAAAAACATAGGCAGAATACTCTTTGACATAAATCAAAGCAAGATCTTTTTTGACCCACCTCCTAAATGAAAATAAAAACAAAAATAAACAAATGAGACCTAATGAAACTTAAAAGCTTTCGCACAGCAAAGGACACCTTAAACAAAAGGAAAAATCCCACAGGAAAAATATTTGCAAATGAAGTGGCCAACCACAGATTAATCTCCAAAACATACAAGCAGTTCATGCAGCTCAATATCACAAAAACAAACAACCTAATCAAAAAAATGGACAGGAGATCTAAATAGACATTTTTCCAAAGAAGACACACAGAGAGCCAACAAACACAGGACAAGATGCTCAGCATCACTAATTATTAGAGTAATGCAAATCGAAACTACAATGAGTTACCAATTCACACCACTCATAGCGGCCAATATCAAAGAATCTACAAATAATAAATACTGGAGAGGCTGTGGAGAAAGAGGAACCTTTATGTACTGTTAGTGGGAGTGTAAATTGATATGGCTACTATGGAAAACAGTATGAAAGTTTCTTAAACTAAAAACTACCATATGACCCAGCAGTCCCACTACTGGGCATATATCTAAGGAAAGCCATAATTCAAAAAGATACACACCCCCAATCTTCATGACAGTACTATTTACAAAAGCCAGGACATGGAGGCCACCGAACTGTCCATCAGCAGAGGAATGGATAAAGCAGCTGTGGTACATATAGACAATGGACTATCACTCAGTCATAAAAAGGAATGACACTGGGTCATTCGCAGAGACACAGATGGACCTAGAGTGTGTCATACAGAGTGGAGTAAGTCAGAAAGAGAAAAACGAGTACTGTATATTAACACATACATGTGGAATCTAGAAAAATAGTATAAATGTCCTTATTTCCAAAGCAGAAATAGAGACACAGATGCAGAGGACAAATGTACAGATACCAAGAGGGGCGAGGGTGGTAAGAGGAACGAGGAGGTTGGGACTGACACATATACACCATTAGTACTATATATAAGGCAGATAACAAATGAGAACATTATGCATAGCACAAGGAACTCTACTTAACGCACCGTGGTGCCTGAATGGGAAGGAAGGTCAAAAGCCCACACAGGGCTTCCCTTGTGAAGTTCACAATAGAAACCAACCCAACACTGTAAAGCAACTATATTCCAATAACAATTAATTAAAAAAAATCAAACTGCGAGAAATCAATGGTAAAGAGAAAACCTAGAAAGTAGCCAGAAAAATAAGAAAGATTACAAAATAAGGAAGAAGGATAAGATACACAGCGAACTCTAGTTAGAAAACACGAAAGCCAGGAGACAACAGAAGTGACAGCGTGTTTGTACTTAAAACAGTTAACAGACTTTTGCATCCAGCAAAAATCTTTCAAAAGTAATAACTAAAGGCTGTTTTCAGACAAACAAAACCAGAACTCTTTGCTAGCAGTGATGTAGTACAATTATGTTAAAGTATGTTCTTTAGGCAGAAAAACTGAAACTAGATGAAAAATTGCATTTATACAAATTGAAGAGTACTGAAGTAAAAAATGGAGGTAAATTTTTTTTTACGTTTCTTCCAATCCCAAAGAAAGCCAGTGCCAAAGAATGTTCAAACTACCGCACAACTGCACTCATCTCACACGCTAGCAAAGTAATGCTCAAAATCCTCCAAACCAGTCTTCAACAGTACGTAAATCATGAACTCCCAGACGTTCAAGCTGGATTTAGAAAAGGCAAAGGAACCAGAGATCAAATTGCCAACATCTGTTGGATCATCAAAAAAGCAAGAGAGTTCCAGAAAAACATCTACTTCTGCTTTATTGACTACTCCAAAGCCTTTGACTGTGTGGATCACAACTAACAGTGGAAAATTCTTCAAGAGATGAGAATGCCAGACCACCTGTCTCCTGAGAAATCAGTATGCAGGTCAAGAAGCAACACGGAACAACAGACTGGTTCCAAATAGGAAAAGGAGTACATCACAACTGTATATTGTCACCCTACTTATATAACTTATATGCAGAGTACATCATACAAAATGCCAGGCTGTATGAAGCACAAACTGGAATTAAGATTGCTGGGAGAAATATCAATAGCCTCAGACATGCAGATGATACCACCCTTAATATGGCAGAAAGCAAAGAAGAACTAAAGAGCCTCTTGATGAAAGTGAAAGAGGAGAGTGAAAAAGTTGGCTTGAAACTCAACATTCAGAAAACTAAGATCATTGCATCTGGTCCAATCACTTCATAGCAAATAGCTGGGGAAACAATGGAGACAGTGACAGACTATTTGGGGGGCTCTAAAATCACTGCAGATGGTGACCACAGCCATGAAATTTAAAGACACTTGCTCCTTGGAAGAAAAGCTATGACCAACCTAGACAGCATATTAAAAAGCAGAGACAGTACTTTGTCAACAAAGTTCTATCTATGTCAAAACTATGGTTTTTCCAGTAGTCATGTATGGATGTGAGAGTTGGACTAAAAGAAAGCTGAGCACCGAAGAACTGATGCTTTTGAACTGTGGTGTTGGAAAAGACTCTTGAGAATCCCTTGGACTGCAAGGAGATCCAACCAGTCCATCCTAAAGGAAATCAGTCCTCAATATTCATTGGAATGACTGATGTTGAAGCTGAAACTCCAATACTTTGGCCACCCACCTGATGCGAAGAACTGACTCACTAGAAAAGATTGCTGGGAAAGATCGAAGGTGGGAGGAGAAGGGGACAACAGAGGATGAGGTTGGATGGCATCACCAACTCAATGGACATGAGTTTGAACAAGCTCTGGGAGTGAGTGATGGACAGGGAACCCTGGCATGCTGCAGTCCATGGGGTTGCAAAGAGTCGGACACAACTTAGCAACTGAACTGAACTGAAATTACTTTTAAAACTTTTTAAAGGATGTTATTGTTCTTGCTGTTTAGTTGCTCAGTCATAGTCAACTCTTTTGCAACCCCACGAACTACATAGCCTGTCCACCAGGCTCCTCTGTCCATGGGGCTTCCCAGGCAAGAATACTGGAGTAGGTTGCCATTTCCTCCTCCAGGGAATCTTCTGAACCCAGGGATCAAACCCTAGTTTTCTGCATTGCAGACAGATTCTTTACCTCTGATCCACCTGGGAAGTCCTTTTAAAAGATTATGACTGTCTAAAGCATAAATAATAACTATATATTTGGGAGTTAATAACATATATAGAAGCAAAAAGTGAAATACTACTAACATATGTAAATAGATAGCCAATGGGAACTTGCTATATGACTCAGGGAACTCAAACTAGGACTCTAATAAACTAGAGGGGGTGGGAATGGGTGGGTGGTGGGAGGGAGATTCAAAAGGGAGGGGACCTATGTATGCCTATGGTTGATGTATGACAGAAATCAAACCAATACTGTAAACCAAATTAAAAATAAAGTTTTTAAAAAGTGAAATACTAAGAGAAAAGATGGAAAAAAAAGAATGAAAGTGTAGTTATATTATTTGAAAGGCAAGTGTGGAAAGTTAAAGATAAATACTATGATCCCAAGAGTAAATCTTTTTAAAAATACAGGAAACTAATGAGTTAATGGGCTTCCGAGGTGGCGCAGTGGTAAAAAATCCACCTGCCAATGCAAAAGGTGCAAGAGACACAGGTTCGATCCCTGGGTTGGAAAGATCTCCTGGAGGAGGAAATGGCAACCTAGGTGCTCCAGAATTCTTGCCTGTAAAATTCCATGAACAGAGGAGCCTGGTGGACTATAGTCCATGGGCAACTGAGCAAAGTGAGTCAATAGTAGAAACAAATGAAATTATTTAAAGTATCTAGTAACATGGAAAGAACACAGGAAAAGAGAAAAAAACAAACATGGGACAAATAGAAAATAACTAGCAGGATGGTAGATGTAAATCCAACCATATCAATGATTATATACAATGTACATGTATGCATGCTAAGTTGTTTCAGTCATGCATCACTCTTTGAGACCCTATGGACTGTAGCCCACCAGGCTACTCTGTCCATGGAATTCTCCAGGCAAGAATACTGGAGTGGACTGCCATGCCCTCCTCCACATGATCTTCCTGACCCAGGGACTGAACCTGAGTCTCTTACATCTCCTGCACTGGTAGGAGGGTTCCTTATCACTAGCACCACCTGGGAAGCCCACCTACAGATCACCCACAGGTAACGAGGTCAATTAATCAAGACACAACAATCTTAGTACCTATTAATGAAGCCTTCAAAATACATGAGGGACAACTGATTATTGCTAAAAGGAAAAATAGACAAATTCTCAACATTTAAAGACTTTACAAAACACTCTTCTCTTGGTATTTGATAGAAGTAACTCCCAAAAAAGTCAGCAATGCTGAAGACTTACACAGCAGCATCAACCAATTTGACCTAATTGGTATTAACAGAATATTATACCCAGAAGCTGCAGAATAAACATTTTTCAAGTGAACAGAAAACATTCATCAAGATGGATATTTTGGGCCATAAAACAACTTTCAACAAATATATAAACAATGCTGAAAAACAACTTTCAACAAATATAAAAATATGAAATCACACAGAGTATGTTCTTTGACTATATTGGGATTAGATGAGAAATCAATAATAGAAAGATTCCTGAAATTTAGAAACTAAACAACTCACTCCTAAATAACCAGTGAGCCAAAGAAGAAATCATAAGATAAACTAGTAAATATTTTGAATGGAAAAAAATTGAAAATACAGTGAAGCTTCCCTGGGAGTGCTCTATAATAACTTATGAGGCTGAACTTATGGCTTCTCTCTGTCAGAATGGCTGGATTTCAGCACTTTCTTATTCAACCAAATAGCACATAAACCATTGTTCTGCCCTTTGGGGACCTCAGTTAAGAAACACTTAATGGTCTTATCAAAGTAGGAGGTATAGTCGCCTACTGAACAGAAGCTCTCATTTTGTTTTTTTAAAGGTCATGTTTAAGCATTTTTATATTCTATTTTTTGGCCATGCCATATAGCATGCAGGATATTAGTTCCCTGACCTGGGATTGAACCCATGCCCTGTGTAGTGGAAGCATGGTGTCTTAACCACTGGACCACCAGGGAAATCCCATAAGCTCTTATTAATAGCTCTCATCTATTCAGCAATTCATGAGTATCAGGCAGTATGTTAATTGTTTTACATACATAATCTTATTAAGATATAAAGTAGGTATTATTTTTCCATTTTACTCATGAGGAAACTGAGACAAAAAGAATTTAAAGAACTTGTTCATGACCATACAGCTAGTAAATGGTGGATCCAGATATCAAACCCAAGTCTGTCCGGATTCTAAGCCTGCAGTCTCTTTACAGCATTATGTTTTTTTGCCTAATATAAATGTGATAGAGAGTTACAGGAAGACTGTTAAAAGGGATAGACTAGAAATTGTGAGGGCTCAGCTGGATTTAAAATTATTAGTTCACAGTGGCTCAAATATATATAATGGTACAGGGTTTCCCTTGTAGCTCAGATGGTAAAGAATCTGCCTGCAATGCAGAAGACCCAGATTTAATCCCTGGGTCAGGAAGATCCCTTGGAGAAGAAAATGGCAACCCACTCCAGTAGTCTTGCCTGGAGAATTCCACGGACAGAGGAGCCTGGCGGGCTACAGTCCATGGGGTTGCAGAGTCGACATGACTGAGTGACTAACACAAGACTCTAGAGATGTGTATAAGAGACAGATTGAAAGGATAATTAGGAAAAATCTTAATCAACTTAAGGCAAAATTTTTTGATAATTTAGATAAAATGGATGATTTAAATAACATTTGAAAGTTCACTTTTAAAAAAGATAACATGAATATTTATTAAAGAGATTTGGGGCCTTAGTTTTAAAATTTCACACAAAGAAAAATTCATTCCCAGATGAGTTCACTGATGAACTGTACCAAACATTTAAGGAAGAAATTATATTAATTATATATAGTCCCTTGCTAATCAATTCTATGAGGTCAGCATTGCCTTGATACCAAAACCAAAGACATTACAAGAAAACTATGAAAATTCCCCATAAAATATTGGCAAATTGAATCCAGCACAAAAAAATAAATAATATTACATCATGACCAAATAGGTATGTCAATGCAAAGTTCGTTGAACATTTAAACCAATTTTTGAAAAAACTCAGTTGTCATAATTCACCATATTAACAGAAAGAGGAAAATTCCATGATGATCTCAATAAATGCTAAAAAATATTTGACAACATTCAACAGTCATTCATGATAAAAACTATCAGCAAGCTAGTATAGCTGGCATGTCTGAAATAGGTGAAGAACACATATAAAAACCTACAGTTAGCATCATCCATAGTGGTGAGAAACCAAATGCTTTTCTTTCAAAGTTAAGTCTGCTCCATAAAATAGACTGTCTAGCACAAGGACTATATTAAGTATCTTCTAATAACCTGCAGTGGAAAAGAACCTGAAACTGCGCACACACACACACACACACACGTATATATACATACACATGCATGAGTGCTAAGTCGCTTCAGTCATTTCTGCTCTTTACCATCCTATGGACTGTAGCCAGCCAGGCTCCTCTGTCCATGGGGATTCTCCAGGCAAGAATACTAAAGTAGGTTGCCATTCCCTTCGCCAGGGGATCTTTCCTCCCAGGGATCGAACCCATGTCTCTTATGTCTCCTGAACTGGCAGGCAGGTTCTTCACCACTAGTGCCACCTGGGAAGCCCATACACACACACACACATATATAAAGCACTCATTTTGCTGTACATCTGAAACTGACACGGTATTGCAAATCAACTATATTTCAAGCACAGACACACGCAAAGTAGGTCTGCTCCCATCAGCAACTGTCATAAGTCTCATGAGTACTGTTCTCTACTCAATGGAGGGGCACTGAGTGCACATCTTGGGGGGAGGCAAATCAGACTAGATGGCACTGGGACATCCTCTCGTCAGAAAGCTATGTGGCTTTAAAGAACATCAGCCATGTGAATAGGACAACCAACCTCACTCTGAAGCATCAATAACAGCATGATGCGGAATCTGGGAAAGACCATGAGATAATGAATCCAAAAAGGAAAGTTCCAAACAGCAGAAGTACAAAAAAGGTAGTTGAAATACACAAGAATGATGACTGTAGTAGCATACACTTTTTTATTTTAATAATGTTAACACATATGGTACTTTGCTTCTTTTATTAAATAGACATCTGTTAATGAAGTATATGGAATGGGACTTCTCTGGTAGTCCAGTGGTTAAGACTACTTTCCCATGCACAGGAGGTGAGTTCAGTCCCTGGTTGGGGAACTAAATTCACATATGCGATGGGACAACTAAGCCCGCTCAATGCAACTAGAAAAGCCCGCACACCACACTGGGAAGCCCTTGAGGCACAAGAGAGAAGTCTACACGCCACAACTGCAGAAGATCCTGCGCACCGCAGCAAAGACCCAGCACAGTCAAAAGTCCAAACAAAACAAAACACTGAAAATGATAATAAAGTATACAAAAAGAAATAAAATAAAGTATATGTACTTACTTGTTCCCACTTGGGTAAGAGAAGCAACTCACAGAACTGTGAGAAATCAACTGTTCCCAGACAACAGGATCTGTGGGCAGAACAAGGCCTGGGCTACTCACATAACATAAGCAAGCAGGAGGTAAGGCAACAGCATGCTCCAAGAATTAATTAGCCAACTGTCCTGCTGCTGCTGCTGCGGCTAAGTCGCTTCAGTCATGCCCGACTCTTAGCGACCCCATGGGCTGCAGCCTACCAGGCACCCCCATCCATGGGAGTTTCCAGGCAAGAGTACTGGAGTGGGGTGCCATTGCCTTTTCTGGCCAACTATCCTAGAGTCCTGCTAACTCCACAGACTTAATTCTTTCTCTTCTAGGAAGTAAAGCTTTCAGGTGGCCCAATACATATAACAAAATATTATATCAATAGGAATACATGAATTTTCAAAATCGCAAACGTCTCCATCAATGTATCAACCAGGACAACAGGTTATAGAATGCTGCCCAAATGAGTCTGGAAGTCCATGATTCTGAGGAAAGACATCAGATTGCAAAAAATTAAAACCTATGAGAAAGGCGTAAACTAAAACGTCTCACAGACAAACAAAAAAGAAGCTCAACTGGTGATCCACGGCCTAGTGGCAGCCCCCCTGGACCACAGAAAGCAAGTTTTGAGTCCTGACCAAGAAGCAATTGATCGGACACCCAGATCCAATATCTCAACTGGACTAGGATGATATTTCTTATTGAGTCTATTCAGAATTTTTGAAAGCCCAGAAAAAAAAAACAGTATTACAAAAAGTCTAGGAGGATAACAAAATAAATAAAGCAGTGATCCAAGGAAGCAGAGAGCAGGAGGTGCCAGATTTTGTGAGAACTGAAGCTTTAACAATTTGCCATCTTTTTCTTAAATAAGGTCACACAAAGTGAGTTATAAAAGTAAATACATATCTCAACAAAAGAAGGAGTCTTGTAAGAAACTGTTCAAGCTGTACATGCTTCACAAGAATGAAATCTGCTCTGATTCAAAAATCTTTAAGAGGAGCTCTTAGCCCAAGCAATAAGAAAATAAAATCATACAGGTTACAAAGGAACAGATACAACTGTTTTATTCACAGTTGACAAGATTACTTGCAGACATAATCTTTAAGAATCTATAAAAAAAAAAAAAGAGCTAAAAGAATTGTTAAGTGAGTGGTGTAGCAAGGCTGCAGGATACAAAATCAATTATAAACATCAATTGTGTATACTAGTCATGGACCATTGAAAACCGAACTTTAAAAGCTGTATCATTTACAAGCATATTATAAAACATAAAATTAAAATTATCATGAGATACTACCCATCTACTAAATGATTAATATATATATATATATTATATATATATAACTGACACTATCAAGTGCCATAGATGCGGAGCAACTTGTAACGCAAAATGGAATGACCACTTTGGAAAACAATCTGGCAGTTTCTTTCATAATTTAACATACACTTACTATATGACCCAGTGATTTCATTGCTAGGTATTTAAGCAAAAAAAAACACAAATGTCTATACAAGGACTTGTACATAAACATTCACAGCAGTTTATATATAATTAGCAGAAATTGGAAAAAAACAGATGTCCATAAGCTGGTGAATGGATAAACACATAGTGATAAAACCAAATATGATTCAACAGTTAAAAAAAAAAAGGAAAGAATTGTTACATACAATAACATGTGTGAATCTCAAAAGCATTACAATAAGAGAGAAAAAAAGTCAGACACAAAAACCTCGTACTGCATGATCCATTTATATGAGGGTCTGGGAAAGGCAAACCTCCAAGGACAAAGAGATCGGATGGAGGCTGGGAACAGGGAGAGAGGCTTGACTACAAAGAAGGCATAAAGGAACTTCATCAGGTGATGGGGATATTCTGTATCTTATCATATTGGTTACACATCTGAATATACTTGGCAAAACTCATTGAATTATAAACTTTAAAAGGGTATATCTTACTATCAGTTTGTTATACCTCAGTAAACATGACCAGGAAGGAAGACAGGAAAGAAGGAAGGAAAGAAGGGAAAAGAGGAAAGAGGAAAGGAAAGAAAGAAAACTGGGTTGGCCTGCTCTCAGGAGATCTTAGAAGATGGAGAACCAGGTTTGGAGGCTCGGTAGCCAGCAGTCATGCCCAAACCATGCTGGGGCGGTGGTGAGGCATCATGGCTGATGCTGGGCAGAGACACCACGGCTTCAACCACTGCCTGAAAACAGTGGACACCAGGCCTTGACCCCCAGGGGCTTGCCGTCTGCTGCCTCTAGAAATGAACAGCTCCATTTCCAGAAATGGAGTTTTCCTGGGGTCCCTGTTTCTTCATGTCATGATCAGTCTGGAATGGAGACATCTGGTTGGCAGAGCCTAGGTCACATGCCCACTCCTCAACAGCATGGGAGACTGGCAGAGAGAGTGCGTAACACCTTCAGCTTCTACAGAGAGGGAGACCCTGCATTCTCAAGGTGGGGAACTCCTCTCACACAGGAAGCAGGTTCCCGACTGTCTCTGCAGCATAATTCTCTTCTGGGCAGCCAAGAGTGAACTGTCTACCACAACCCCCCATCATGACTCTGATAAAGAATTTTAGATGGATGCACAGCACCTGTTCCTCTGTCTTCAGCATCCTCTTGCCCCTCTGCCTGACTGGCTCTAATCACTCAGAACTGTCACTGTCCCTTGCAGGGTGTTCATTTCATGTCCTCCTTCCCCGTCTCCGTCTGAGGAGCTCCTATTCATTGATCAAAGCCCACTTCAGGGAACTCTTAGCCAACTCTTAGCCTCTCTACACTCTGCTCTAGGATAGAATTTCGTAGGCATGAAACTAAGATTTGGTAGATGAGAACTGTCCTTCTCCAAAATCAAAGAAGAGAAAGATGTACTTTTAAACATAAATAACATTTAAAACTCTACTCATATAGTCAAAAGTAATAGCTTAATTTTTTATGTTTTCCAAAAATTCTGAACCAACAGATGACCTTTGGCTCAATCTCTTTATTCCTCAATGTGTCCTGAAGATTCTCTCTGAACAAATGAGTCGAGTTAAGACATAACCTGAAAACTCTCACTAAGCCAAGAAACACAGAAATAAAATACCCTCAGATCCCAAAGGGGCAAGTCCTGTTCTAGTCTAAACCTGAAGCCAAGATGAGAAAATGGTATATATTGACATCTGTTGTGAAATGCTTCTCACTGATAACTAGCAAAGTCAACAATTTGATTGCAGATCCTAAATTACTCCCTGCAAAGCAAACAAGCAAACAAAATACAGCTAATAGATACAGCTGACCTGAAACAGAAATAATGTTTTTGTCATTTCTGTCCCCACTGACTGACCCAGACACCTGCATGAAGGAGGCAGTCCCAGGTCACAGCATTCTGGGGACGGCACCCACTGGAAGCCCATGAGTGCCTGGTGAGGAGGCTGGACTCCACAACCTCCCATATTTCACATCCCCTGGATGTCACTGGTCCTCACACTAGGTGAGAAGTCACTAACCCATCAGTGGTCCATTCCACCTGGACCCCGAGTCAGCTTTGTATTCCTCTCTCTGTTTGGACATTCTTCCCTCTACAAAGATCCCTTCACAGCAATTTATTTATTTTTCCTTCCTTGTTTAAGATGGCAGCATGCCCTTTGCTCTCTTTCATCTTTGCTCTTCCCTCTATAGTAGCCTTCTGAGCACATAAGGGTTTTGAATCTCTTATTTGTGCATTTTTACATTTTCAATTCCATTTTTAAGGTTGCATGGAGTCTATTATGAAGTCCCTCCCTCCCCTCAATACATATTGTGTGTTGCCTTCCGTCAGGGTGAGCTTCAGTCATGCTAATTTCAACAATTAATAGGCTACTAGCAGAAGCTGATGGCCAATGAGCAATAAGAAAAAGGAAATCTAAATAAAAATGTGTCCAGCCGAAGCTAAATGAGTCACAGTGGGCATCCAGAGAGGCCAGGAGCTGCTGCAAGCAGCCTGCCCCATCTCATCCCCCTTTAGCAAAGATTAGCCCTACCAATCCCCCTCACGGGGCCTCAGAGCAACCCCCAGGGGCAAGAGAGGCCATCCCATTTACCCAGCTCCCAACAACCATTCCTAAGAACTTTCAGAGCCAAACATTTTAAAAAATTATTTTTTACACAAGGGAGAGAGGCTGAAATAAGCAAAGGAAAATCCCCAGAGATAGCACACTTCCCAAACAAACTCTCTAGATTTGGGAACACGTACCATTTCCATTTTGTACGCAGAGAGAAAAACTTTTTATAACCTTACAAAA
Source organism: Madoqua kirkii (assembly GCA_006408675.1). Taxonomy (NCBI): domain Eukaryota; kingdom Metazoa; phylum Chordata; class Mammalia; order Artiodactyla; family Bovidae; genus Madoqua; species Madoqua kirkii. Next base: position 40,464 of record SJYC01123318.1, read on the forward strand.
AAGTTACATAAACAACACTATCCCCTTTGTTGGTTTCTTTTTTTAAAAGGATTGTTTTGAAAATAGATAATTTTACTGATGCAGGAGCCAAGAATTGTTGTTCTGCCTTGAGGAGCTGTTGGATGTCCCTTCTGGCAGGGCTGTTTGCCTAAGATTATGTGTGCTTGCTGGGGACATAAAAATAAGCGCCTCCACGCACTTGCAATTGGACAGCGCCACACCTGCATGGAGCTTGGTGTGTGTCGGCCCTGGCGCTCAGAGAGCACCAGCTTACTCTCACCCACTCAACTTAGAATTCCCTCAGATCAAAGCTCTCTCTTACTGAGGCTACAAAGGCGGATGAGAGTGCAGGGCAGAGGTATCTTTACACGCAAGCTGACCAAGTAAATGATACTCAGAAAAGAAACATACAGCCTGACAGTGTTCAGAACAAGCAGGCAGAGGGCAGATGGGAGAAAAGGTCAGCTGCCAGGTAAAACACATCAAAATAGAACTACTTGTTTTGAGGCTAGTATTTCTGGTAAAAGGACATACCAAAAAAAAAAAAAAAAAAAGGAAGAACGCTCCAAGAGAACAGTGGTTGTAAACAAGTACACTCCACCAAAACCTGGTTCCATCCCTGCTGCTGCTGATGCTAAGTCGCGCCAGTCGTGTCCGACTCGGTGTGACCCCCTAGAGGACAGCCCACCAGGCTCCACCATCCATGGGATTTTCCAGGCAAGAGTACTGAAGTGGGGTGCCATTGCCTTCTCCAGGTTCCATCCCTACTCAGTCTCAAATGAGATATTTCAGATGAGCCTGGGGAAACAGTGACAGAATCCATGCTGTTCTAAAGTGTAGCTGCTCTCTGCAAAATAACAACACACAACTTAGCGGGAAGCAATCGTGAATAGTGTATAAAGATTATGTTTTGTGTATGTAAGTCTGCTTGAATTAGAATTACAGAACATCCCCTACAAATGGCTGTTCCTCAATCCAAAAACACAGAATGAGTGATTCTAAGAGAGAAGACCAAAGCTCAATTTCCCTGCAATAAGAACGCTTGCCATGGATGTGCTCTGAGGCAGACACCCGAAAAAAAATATTCTTCTGCTACAATCACTAACCTCTGCTGTTTCAGTTTTCTCTTTAATTATGTTCGCTCAGAATAGTAATTTTGACATTATTCTTCCCCAACAAAACGATGAAAAAAAAGTCTCTGAGACGTTATACTCAAAATATAATGCCACACAATGTTTTTAAACCCACACTGCCAGTGTTCAGTTTTTCTATGCAATATCACCTCTAATATAACCATATCCTGTCCTTCAATATCGAAGCTTCTTGGGGTAGACACTCTTTCACTGCCCTGATCCCTGTACCAACCACAGAGCCTGGCTCATTGTGCTGCTCAAGAATTACTGAGTTATCGTTAATATGAACAAATGTAAACAAAGCTATAACTATCTACTTCCAGTTTTTGGACAATCCCTTTCCTGCAAACACTGTCAGCGGCGTAATTTTCTGAGCAGAAGCGAATATTTTTAAATTGGCAAATCAACATTTAAAGAAGGAGTGGAGGGTCTGTACTTGTTGATTTACAAAAACACATCGGTTTTTCCTCATTTTGAGCTGAGAATCAACTTGGGAACATGAGGAGGCAGAAATGTGGGCCTGTTGATTCTTGAGAGACCCTGCCAGTCAGCAACTCCTGCACCTCAACATAAGGGATTCTTTGCTATTTTTCTTGGAAAACTATGAGAGCATGCCATGAGCGTGTCTTATCGGCTTCCAGGTGTAGGCAGCCCGCCCAGCCGCTTCAAACGGGGCAGCAGGGGCGGGGAGGGGCAGCCAGGAACCCAGGATGCGCCTGCCAGAAGCCTTTTCGGATACAAGCCCCGATTATTCCGATGGCACCTGGACTGCCCGCTGTTTCCTTTGATTTTTAAAAGATCCCAAGTAGCACACATAATGGAAAGTTCTGTTTACCATTACAGAGGAAATAACTGAAAACAAACAAATAGGCGGCACTATTTCTCACTCTTTCAAACCGGTTCAGCCTTGTGACCAAAATGATAGAAACAACAGAAAGAAGAGAAACTGCCCTCCAGCTGAAAGCAGAGGTGTCGTCTATGAGGATTTGATCCTTTTGTGGCACACGCATGCTCAGCTGCTCAACCTTGTCTGATTCTCCGGACCCCATGGGCTGTAACCCACCAGGCCCCTCGGTCCATGGGATTCTCCAGGCAAGAATACTGGAGTGGGTGGCCACACCCTCCTCCAGAGATCTTCCCGACTATCGAACTTGTGTCTTCCTTCTGCAGCTCCTGCGTTGAAGGCATTTTTTTTTTTTTTTTTTTTTTTACCGCTGAGCCACTGGGGAAGCCCCATGTTAAATTTGGAGAATCCCCAAGACACACATGTTAAATTTGGTTTACAGTTATTTCGGTCCAGACACCACAGAGTTACCGATACTTCATTATTCTAGGAACTAGCGTTTTCATGCTGTCTAAAATGGATTCCCCACATGGATCAGTAACCAGAGCTTCACTGAGATGCTTATATCCAGGATTACATATTTTTCCAGAACTTACATATAAATGTCATTTTCATTCTCTATTCTCCTCTAAGGTAATTGGTAGCTTATAAGTACATGAATGAATGGTCTAGTTTAGGTAAAAATAATCATTAGTCCAAGGTGGCCAAAAATGGAAGAATCCCTTCCGGCATCCCTTCCGTGTGCAATAAATTTGCTGGGGAAGGATGGCATGTCTCGGACTCTTCCCTGTCCTTTGCTTTGGCCCTTATTTCTTCCAGCATTGCCACTGATGCACTGGCTTTTCCCTAGGGACTCCTCTTCTGAACGGATTATTTTTCTGACACCTTTTAAGTGGCTGTGCCCTTTCACATGGAGAGAAAGCTCTTCCTGCAGTCTCTCTATCCAACAGTTCCAAAATCTGTAACAACCTTCTGAAAACAATATTTGCCTTGATACCTCAACAAAGTCTAGAAGTGACACACATATGGGACTGAATTTTGAGCTGATCATTCCCATGTGTGAGTTACTACTGAATTTTACTCTCCTGAGTTCTCAGAGCTGTTTTGCTAATTTCTGCAATGTTGAAATGAGTCGCCCTCCTCCAATTCCAGTTCAATTCTCAGAAGGTACTGGAAGTCATTCTCCTTTCCTCTCTAACATCCCTGGGAAAAAAGTCTCCTGGTTTACTTTCTCAGTATCAGTTGTTAAAAAATATCCTGTAGCTTCAGACTTCAAAACAGTTGGGCAGTGTGATATTTGCTACATAACAGGTAGAAAAAAATGGCAACGGATGGTATCAAGGCTTTCTGGAGATTTTTAATACAATTTCAGGACAAAACCTTGAGAGCTACTAATTAAATTTGTTCATTTGTTCACACATTTATTCACACATATTTCAAGAGCATATTCACTTTCTTACATTTTGCTAGGGGCTGTGGAACAGCTTCTGTGATTCATTTGCCAGCATGAAAATCTTCCCCAGCATCATGTGATTGCATGTGTGAAATTCACAGTACTCTAACTTCATCAGTACAACACCACCATGGTGTGATATGTTTTATTATCCATACAATGCCACTGCCCTCAGGAGGACAAGTCTGCACATTTCCAGACACCAGGGAAAAGTCTTCACCTTAAACTATTGAGCTTGTCAAGACACTCTGAAACTGCCCTGTTTTGTTGACAGTTTGTAGACTGGAATACAAACAACGGACCCAGGCCCCTTGGGGCATCAGCTTAGTAACAACAATTAAAGACCAATAACGGTCATGAAGCAAATAGCTCATGGAAGGATTCCACCAGCAACGCTTTCCGGTAACACAGAGCTCAATGGCGCCAATCAACTCTGCCACACAGGCAGTACACTGTCCAAAATACATGGGTCATCCACAAAATATGAAGTCAAATTAAGAAGGCCAGAATTCCCTGTGAACGGCCAGCAGACAGCATGGCACCAGTATGGAATCAAGCTCCAGACCAACATCAACTTCTATAAAATCAGTGGTAGCATCTAACCTTTTCTGGTACAGGGCAAAACTGTGACCTAGCACAGACGCCACATCTGACTTTTCCAACAGTTCCACTAGGCCCCCCTTTCAGCGCCCTGAATACTAGATACCAGCACAGATCCAAAGTCCCTTAAATCCTGGGATGCGATTGGTCCACCAAAATTAAAGCCACATTTTTTTTACAGTGTACGCCCACGGGTTGGACGCCAACACCATTGAATGATTCCAGCATAACCTTTGGGAAGTTAGTGGCTGGGAAAGAGCATGGGGAAGCCTTCTGGATGGTGGCTACAGAGATAATACATACACACACACATACATACGTGCGATTTCTAACTAGTATAACGTCGATTTCACATTAATTGTGTCTTAGAACCAGAATGCTCAGGTTAGGTTTCTAGGTAGATTATTTTGGAGCAGGCAGGTAGTGAACAAATCTTAATCTCTTACTCTACCCAATATCCTTACTCTAATACCTCCCCAAACTCCTCTACTCCTCACGGACGCAGCTGAAGAGTGAAAGCAAATACCAAACCAACAAGTGTCATGTCGCGAGGACAAGAGCAAATCTCTACTCTGTGATTTTTTCCCTTGAAGAATCAGAAAAATAGTCACACACTTACTGGAACAGGGTAAGACTCCTCTCCAAGTTTCTATGTCTTCACCCAGAGGCCCTTCTGCTACAGAATGGCGAAGGAGACAGATTTAAAACTAAGCCAGCTGAACTACTTAATTGATGAGGCCCAGTGAGGCCTGCAAGCTGTAACATCTAGGTGGAGGTTATAAGGAAGTTAAGGACTCTCAGCTCAGCGCAGGTAGGGATAAAAACAAGAAAGCTAATTAGCATAATGCCCAATTGTATTCAGGTGCTCTTAGGAACCCCAGTTCTTAATCAAAAAGCGAGGGGCTTTGTTTTTTTAAAAAATCATTCCAACAGGGTGAAGTTCAGTTATGAAAAGGGATGGGAAAAATGGAAAGACAGGGTCACAAGTTCGATGCTTTGGGCTTGTATTAGATTCATAATTTTGAAAAACCAAGGTATGACATTTCATTACATGTATCTCCAAATGATAACCATGTTAACAAGTTCACAATAAAAAAGTCCCAAGGAAGGGGTGAGCTGTAAATTCCATTAGACTTCATCTAATTCATCGACCCCAACCTGACAGTTGGTAAGAACTGAAGCCATGTCTATGGATTAGTACAAACCACAGGCAATGCAGGCTGTCATCAAGCAAACACAGCAACCCTCAGCCTGCACAAAACCTGAGGCCCTCTGAAACAGCCTCCCCGTCGCACTGGTGCTGCCATTTTTCCAGAAGTACATCTGGTTTGTGGAAGGCTTGAAGATGGTCCAGAGAAGAGAACAAAAGTTTCTGGAAGGACACAAAAAGGGGCCACAAAGAAAGATGAGAAGCAAATGGAAGCTCAGTAAAGAATGCCATGGAGGAGGAGGTTGCTGGGCCATTGTTTTTATGATATCCCCATAAGGTAAAGATACGCCTTGCTATGCATGTAGGGAATATGAATTTTACCCTCTAAATTATTTTCAATTGTGTACTTCAGACTTCAGCAGCGTGAAGTACATTCACATTGTTGGGCTGCTGCTGCTGCTAAGTCGCTTCAGTCGTGTCTGACTCTGTGCAACCCCACAGACGGCAGCCCAACGGGCTTCCCCGTCCCTAGGACTCTCCAGGCAAGAACATCGGAGTGGGTTGCCATTTCCTTCTCCAGTGTATGAAAGTGAAAAGAGAAAGTGAAGTTGCTCAGTCGTGTTCGACCCTCAGTGACCCCATGGACTGCAGCCCACCAGGCTCCTCCATCCATGGGATTTTCCAGGCAAGAGGACTGGGGTGCCATTGCCTTCTCTGTGTGCTGCCATAGCTGCATCCAAAGAACTCTTTTCATCTGTAAAATGGAAACTCTGTACCCATTAAACACTGATTTCCCATTGCCCCCTCTCCCCAGACCCTGGCAACCACCATTCTCTTCCTGTCCTGTGAGCGTGACTGCTCTAGGTACCTGACTGAGGTGGAAACATACAGTATTTGTCTTCTGTGACTGGTTTACTTCACTTAGCGTAATGTCCTCAAGCTAAAAGCCTTTTAAGAAGGCATCTAACAAGTATTAGCAGAGGATGCTGACCAGCTGTTTTCCGTCTTCCATAAGAACAAAGAAAATAACAGAAAATGAGTTTAAGTGGCAAAACTCATTTTGGGGTAAAATGAGGGTAAAAAAAAGGGGTTAAAAAAAGCTGCAGATGCTGGAACAAACTCATTTAAAGACTATGACTTTTCTTTGGCACTTACAGAAGTGCTATAAACAACATGCTAATGTATTTTAAGTTGACTTATTTCCTTATGATAAGATCTCTTAAAATTATTAAATTAACTTAATAAGTCATAATTGAGTCTCTGATTGTAATGGTGTGGAAAGTACTAAAGAAATAGAACATATTGTCCTTTTCCTTGAAAAACACAATTTACTCCAGGAAACAATGTAACTTTCTTCTAGGTCTCATGGTATTTACCATCTCTGCCATAAATCAGGGATGAAAAATACCTTTCCACCCAAGCACCAACTCATCAACTGTTAGAGACCTCTAAAAACCCTGAGATGAATTATGTGCCCAAGACTGGGCCAGAGAAAAGACACTGTAGTTAGACACTGTTGTTTGGTGTTGAGTAAGAAGAAACACAGAGAACACCCCACTCCAGTACTCTTGCCTGGAAAATCCCATGGACGAAGGAGTCTGGTGGGCTGCAGTCCATGGGGTCACGAAGAGTCAGACATGACTGAGTGATTTCACTTTCGCTTTTCATTTTCCTGCATTGGAGAAGGAAATGGCGACCCACTCCAGTGTTCTTGTCTGGAGAATCACAGGGACGGGGGAGCCTGGTGGGCTGCTGTCTATGGGGTCGCAGAGTCGGACACGACTGAAGGAACTTAGCAGCAGCAGCAAGAAGAGACAAGCAAGAGTAAGAGTGTCATTTTCCGGCCATTCCTGTCAAAACTCTTGTACTTTGTTATGCATTATTGATT
>SJYC01123319.1:0-18846 GCA_006408675.1 Madoqua kirkii
GGTGAATTAAAGTATGGGATTAACAGATAACATATGATTAAATATAAAACAGATAAACAACAAGGACTTATCATGTAGCACAGGGAACTATTCTATCATAGACTGACATCACCAACTAAATGGATATGAGTTTGAGCAAACTCCAGAAGATAGTGAAGGATAGGGAAGCCTGGCATGCTGCAGTCCTTGGTACTGCAAAGTCAGACATGAATGACTTAGTGACTGAACGACAACAACAGGAAGCTATATATTCAAAATCTCATAATAGACTAAAATGGAAATTAATCGGAAAAAGAATTAGATATGTTAGATATATCTGAAGAAGAATTAGAATGCATACATACACATAGATTCATCTATGTTTAAAACAGATAAACAACAAGGACTTATCGTGTAGCACAGGGAACTATTCTATCATAGACTGACATCACCAACTAAATGGATATGAGTTTGAGCAAACTCCAGAAGATAGTGAAGGATAGGGAAGCCTGGCATGCTGCAGTCCTTGGTACTGCAAAGTCAGACATGAATGACTTAGTGACTGAACGACAACAACAGGAAGCTATATATTCAAAATCTCATAATAGACTAAAATGGAAATTAATCGGAAAAAGAATTAGATATGTTAGATATATCTGAAGAAGAATTAGAATGCATACATACACATAGATTCATCTATGTATCTGAATCACTTCATTATATACCTGAAACACTGTAAATCAACTATGCTTCAATTTTTTTATGAAAAAATAATACTGCTATTCTAGACCAGTGGTGTATAACAGAACTTTCTGCAATAATGGAACAGTTCTACAGCTACATTGTCCAATATGGCAGCTATCAGCCACACTTGAAATGTGGCTGGTCCCTCTGAAGAAGCAAATTTTAAATTATTTACTGAATTTTAATTATTCAATAATATACATTTAAATGCAAATAGCTACATGTGGCTAGTGTCTACTGAAATGGACATGGTTGCTTGCCCAGGGTCATAATACTAGTAAGTGGCAGAGATGAAATCTGAACCCAAGGACTCTGGCATCGGAGTTTATATTTCTAATCACCACATCATATTGCCCCTATCAGGACATTAGCTGAAAGCAGTGATCCCAAGAGGTTTTGCTTTTTTGTTAGTTTGACAGTACAGCCTGTTTTTATGTCGATGACTATTAGTTAGTGGAAAGTGAAAACCTGATGACGCAGATGAGAGAGAATGTATAAGGAGACATCTTGAAAAGACAAGAGGGATGAGATCCAGAACACAAGGAAGTAGTTGGCCTTTGATAGAAACAGTGAGTTTTATGCTTAGTATTAATAACAACCAGATGGAGAGTGGGGAGGAGCAGAAAATGGGACTTATGTGGTAGGCAGATTTGGAAATTTGCTTGTTGCTCTGACTTCTCAATGAAGTGAGGCACAGTATCTTCTGAGAAAAAAAGAAAAAGGAATCAGAAGACATAGGTTTGACAAGAGAGGGAGAGGTATGATAGAGGTAATTCTGGAGAATGGTTAAGTGTAGCGGGATGTTAGATATTATTGAGGGCTTATTGGAAATTTGTGGTCATGAATTTTAAATGAAACCGCTCATCATAGTTATTTGTTTTTCTCCAGCAATTATAGCTGATTGGGTACAGGCACAGAGAAAGCAATTATGTGGCACAAGTATAAAGAAGGGAGAGTGGGATGAGGGAATTAAGGGTGTTTGCAAGGGAGTGATTAAACATGAAATCCAAGTTGGGTGAGGAAGGAAATGAAGGCATGAGGAGGGACAGTGAAAATAGTAAAGTCTGTAATTGCAATCAAAACATGAAGGAGGAGCTGTTTGCTTTTTTTTTATTTTTATGGGACCTGACAGGCTGCTTCTAAAATCTGTATGAAAGCACAAAGGGTCAAGGAGACCTAAGATGGTCCTGAAAACCATGCTGGGGGACTTTCCGTATCAGATATTAGGATTTACTTTAAAGATATATAACTGAAGCAGTGGTATTGACCACAGAGGTCAATGAAGTATTGGTCACAGCTAACAGGACAGAGAACTCATGAATATATAGACACCTGATTTAAGGCAGAGCAGACATTGTACATAGTGTTGCATGAGGCTGATAAAGTAGGTTATCCATATTAAAAAAATGATCCTTATATCATACTTATGGATTAATGACTTTAATATGAAAATCAAAACTATAAAACTTTTCCAAGAAAATAAAAAATATATTTATAATCTTGGAGTAAAGAAGAATTTCTTTAAAAAAAAAAAGCACAACCACAAAAAAAATAACTGACAAATTTGAATATATTAAAATTAATAACTTCTGTTCAAACAACATAATAAAGCAAAAAGATAAGCCACAAACTAGGAAAAGGTATTTTCAACACATATCACCTCAAATGGATTCTAATCCAGAACATATAAAGAATTTCTACAAGTCCATTGGAATCAATCCAATTTAGAAAAATAAGCAAAAGACACAAATAGGTATTTCACAGAATAGGAAATTATCTAGAAACATAAAAATGATGCTCAAATTCATTAATATTTACGGTAATCAGAGAAATGAAAATTAAAAACACTATGAAATATCACTTTATACCTTTAGATCGTCTTTGGGTTCCCCAAACTTCTATGAGGCTGCAGGCTGAGAAAACTACTTCACTGCAAACATGAACAGTGTTTATAGAAAAGTAAGGTTGCCTCAGAGTTCAGAGACAAGAACCATGGAGAATCATTCCCAAGGGAGCAGGATGGGTCCATTTAAAGGAACAGGTGGGGACTTCCCTGGTGGACCAGTGGCTAAGACTCCAGGCTCCTAATGCGAGGGACTGGGCTTTGATCCTGGTGTGGGAATTAGATTCCGCATGCATCAACTGAGATATCCTGTGCTGCAATGATGATGGAAGAACCCCTGTGCCATAACTAAGACCCAGGACAGGCCAAATAAATAAATTTTTTAAAAGATTAAAAAATAAAAGAAGAGATGACATATGCTTTAGCTAGATTTCAGAATTAGACCAGTGCCAACTATGTCCTTTTGCCAGGACTGTTAATTTATGGTAGAGTTATCCTATGCTGTATCACCATAGTATCTTGGGAGTGCAGAGGGAAGATAAACTTGTCTCTTTAGCTCAAAGCCTTTGCATTAATGGAAACCATACTCAAGGTGTGGCACCCAAAGAATTGTACCTGTACTTGATTAGATGAGCAGCTTCTGCCTTAGCACATGCTCTCTCAGTCCCTAGAGCCCTGAGCCACCATATAAAAAGTCCAGGCTACTCTTCTGAAAAAGAGGTGTGTGGAGGAGCACTGGGTTACCAGACAGGTGGCTATATCGCCCAGTCAGGCCTGCAGGAGCCCTCAGTCCCAGTCACTATCTGACTACAACCACATGTGAGATTCCCCAAGAGAAAACCACCCAGCTGAGCACAGTCAACTCTCAGAACCATGGAGAAAATAATAAATAATGATAAATCCTAACACTTTAGGATACTTGTTACACAGTGATAAACCAGACAACATGGTTTTGAACCCCCTTATCATCTTAACCCTCATCTATACATGTTCTAAATTTTTTTCATCTAAGTCAGTCCTGTTATGGAAATGTTTTTCTTTTTCTTAATAATCTTGCCTGCTTTCCAGTAGAGTGCGTCCTATTCCTCTAGAGGGTTCCTACTTTTGACAAATGCCATGGTGGATTTGGGTATAAAAACATGGAGGTAAGAGAGAGAAGTAGAAAAGAGGTTCAAGTTGAGTGGCTTTGATTTATAACAGAATTCAAAACGCCTATGGAAAATTGAGGAAGAGGGGAAAAACAAGAGACAGGAAAGACGGCAAAGTCTCAGAAAAAATGCAGAGAAAGAACTCTCAGTGGTGACACGATAGTAAAGAGACAATAAAGCTCAGAAAAGTCTGATGGAAGGAATAAGTTGTTAACTTTGGCGTACACTATGTAAAACCTCTCCCCTGACTTATGAATCTTCAGTGAAAACCACACTGCTCACTTTCTGACGTGAGCAGATTCCTTATCATCAGCATGCAAGCATGATGGAACAGAAGAATGACGGAGCAGTCGATACCTGGGTTACATTTTAGAAAAATGTTGACTACTGCAAGTATTTAATCCTGTAACCTAGCATTAAAGAATTCCTCTAAACGAAAATTAACCCATTAATAAACAGGGATACAGTTGTTCAGTAATTTTGAGCCATTAAGCTTCCTCTTATATAGTCTATTTCTCTCCATTTTATTTGAAAGAGTATCACAGGAGCCAGTTAAACATCTTGATGAAACTCACACGCTATCCATATAAAGGCCACTCCTCTTAACTGTCATTTATCAACCATGTCAAAAAAGTAATTAGATCCACTTGACATCATGTGTTCTTAGAATCATGCATCTTCCCTCTCTGTTCAAAAAAATCTGTCCTCTTAATTCGTCATTCTATCATCTTGATAGGAACTGACATTAAGCTCACCAGTAACTTCCTCTTAGATGGTGTTCACTGCTGCCTAAAGGGAGAAGGCAATGGCACCCCACTCCAGTACTCCTGCCTGGAAAATCCCATGGACGGAGGAGCCTGGTAGGCTGCAGTCCATGGGGTCGCTGAGGGTCAGACACGACTTAACAACTTCACTTTCACTTTTCACTTTCATGCATTGGAGAAGGAAATGGCAGCCCACTCCAGTGTTCTTGCCTGGAGAATCCCAGGGACGGGGGAGCCTGGTGGGCTGCTGTCTCTGGGGTCACACAGAGTTGGACACGACTGAAGTGACTTAGCAGCAGCAGCTGCCTGAAACCTAGTGTACTGATTAATCCAGCCACGTTTAGAAGAGAATTTTCCCTGAATCAAGATACTATTGGACTTTGATGATGCTGGGATAGCCCTGTGTATTTGTCCAATGGAAACATGTACAGACATGTGGCATGAGCCTGAAACTTAGACACGTTGCCTTCCCCAAACATATCGGCTACCTCTAAGGATCCCACATCTTGGTTCTATATGCATAAAGCAGTATCCTAAAAATAATGCCCCTGGGAAACATCTAACCCTGAAGTCTCTAATTAGGGGGTTTGATAACTCCAGTGTCAAAGGCTAGCTACCTACTAGTAGCTCAGCCTTGAAAAGTTTTAAGAAAATCACAGTGACCTACCAGCAATTTTTGTTGGAGAACCAAGAAGTGAAAAGCTAAAATGACAAGGACCAAGAATTTGTTAGTAGAGTACCAAGATATAAATTCAAATGTGCATCTGAGAAAGAAGGGTTGCTGACTGAAGTTGCTGACCTAAGGAAAAGGAATTCGACTCCGAAATAAAGCTGGAAAGGCAGAATGGGGGCAAGTGTCTGGACCTGCTGTCTGGACATGATGACAGATTTAGAAATTCAAATGAAAAGTGAATAAAGAAGCAAAAGAAAAGCTGGTATTAAGGCTAGGAATGTCGCTGCATGTCTGGAACTTCCTTCCTGTCAATACACAGACCCTGGTGATCCCTTCCCTTACATCTCTTATTACTTTCTAAAGATAAACTATTCCAAACAGTTTGGCTCTGTGAGTGGTAAGACGAATAAACAAGCTTCCCTGCTTTAAAAGAGGTGTGGATACAGACTGTGGGAAATAAATCACCAGTTTAATAAATGAAGATATTGCAATATGTATAAAAAGACATCATGCTCTAAAAGGGGTGCTCAGTAAACCTAGAATGATGAAATATGTTTTACGTGCTGATCAGCTACCAAAGGATGGCTCATTTAGCCTATTGTGGATACAGACTGTGGGAAATAAATCACCAGTTTAATAAATGAAGATATTGCAATATGTATAAAAAGACATCATGCTCTAAAAGGGGTGCTCAGTAAACCTAGAATGATGAAATATGTTTTACGTGCTGATCAGCTACCAAAGGATGGCTCATTTATGCCTATCCCCAGCTGCCCCCACTTCCCAGCGACATCTTCTATAGAGGAGGATGCATAAGTCAGAGAATTTCCAACTCTCCCTTGCAGCAAGAGAGAGAGAGAGAGTGTGTGTGTGTGTGTGTGTGAATGTGCACAGTGAAATAGATTCTTATTGTTCACTCTAGTGCACTCAACAAACACTCATTAAATTCTTTTTAAAACATTACTACAAGCCAGATACTATGATAGATGGCCAAGCTAGAGCAAGACAAAGTCCCAGACCCAAGGAACTCTTAGTTTACTCTGAAAAACTGAGCTGTGAATGTGAGAATAAAGGCAGGAAGAGGGGTGAATTGCAGAGTTCTGTGCTGGGAAGAAGAAAAGTTTCACAAAAACAGAGTCAGGTAAGCTGTCTCTTAAGAAAGGAATTAAAGTTTACCAGATGGACACGAGAGCGTATGGCTTTGGGAAACACCACAGTCAAGCTCAAATTTGCTCAAGAAGCAAAATAATTTTCAGGTTTTCCTATTTACTGATTCTTACAGACCAGACTATGGTTTTTCCTGTGGTCATGTATGGATGTGAGAGTTGGACTGTGAAGAAGGCTGAGTGCTGAAGAATTGATGCTTTTGAACTGTGGTGTTGGAGAAGACTCTTGGAGTCCCTTGGACTGCAAGGAGATCCAACCAGTCCATTCTGAAGGAGATCAGCCCTGGGATTTCTTTGGAAGGAATGATGCTAAAGCTGAAACTCCAGTACTTTGGCCACCTCATGTGAAGAGTTGACTCACTGGAAAAGACTGATGCTGGGAGGAATTGTGGGCAGGAGGAGAAGGGGACGACCGAGGATGAGATGGCTGGATGGCATCACTGACTCGATGGACGTGAGTCTGAGTGAACTCCAGGAGATGGTGATGGACAGGGAGGCCTGGTGTGCTGTGATTCATGGGGTCACAAAGAGTCAGACACGACTGAGTGACTGAACTGAACAGACTAGACCAGACCAGGCAATGGCAACCTACTCCTGTGCTCTTGCCTGGAAAATCCTATGGACAGAGGAGCCTGGTGGGCTGCAGTCCATGGGATTGCTAGGAGTCGGAGGCGACTGAGCGACATCACTTTCACTTTTCACTTTCATGCATTGGAGAAGGAAATGGCAACCCACTCCAGTGTTTTTGCCTGGAGAATCCCAGGGACGGGGGAGCCTGGTGGGCTGCCATCTATGGGGTTGCGCAGAGTCGGACATGACTGAAGCAACTTAGCTGCAGCAACGGACCAGACCAATATATTCCAGCAACTGATCACTCATTTCCCACATTACTGCTGCAACTGTTCAGTTGCCAAGTTATGTCGACTCTTTGTGACCCCATGGACTGAAGCATGCTAGGCTTTCCTGTCCTTTACCTTCTCCCAGAGTTTGTGCAAACTCATATCTATTGAGTCTGTGATTACATCTAACCATCTCATCTTCTGTCACCCCCTTCTCCTCCTGCCCTCAATCTTTCCCAGCATAGCGTCTTCTTTGTTGCAGCTACTCTGATCTAAAGAACCATGTATTCATCTCTTCCCCACAGATATATTGCTGTGGTTTGATCTTCACGTATTAAGACAATCTTTGGGATAATTGTCACTCCCTCCTTTACTCAGGATAGTACAAATTACTGACAGAAAAATCATTGGCTAATGAAGAATAAATGTAGAAACATTCTACCTTTCCTTTTCTCTTCCACTGGCTCTGAAAAATTCTATATCTAGCCTGGAGCTATGTTTAGACAACCATAATACAACCCACACAGAAAAGTTAAAATTCCAGTTGATCAAAAGGACATTTCCCTATAATGGATAGAAAATGCAAACAGGCTAAGTACTCAACAATTTGGTTTAGTAAATTATGGTGCATCAACATGACAGAAAATTATTCAATTTCCAAAAATGAGAATTAAAATGATTATACATGGTATGTGGGAAAAGAAAATGTAAAACAGTTTACACACACAATTGCATTAAAATGCATCTGCTTGTGGAATGTTACTTGGGAGTAACATGGAAAAATTTTAGGCAGTAATTGCAGTGGGGACTGCAATTCTGGCATATTTTTCTTTTCAAATTTTTCTCTACTGATATCAATGGGTCATCTTCTAATCATTTAAAGTTTGGTGTTTCACAGTGCCTGGGTGTGGTTGCTGAATTAAGTCTACCATCTTCTTTGTTCTTCATACTTTGTTACAATTAACACAACCCAAGACCATAAGAGCTGTTTCATGCTACTCTCCTTGAATGTGTGCCTGCTAAGTCGCTTTAGTCATGTCCTGCTCTTTGCGACCCTATGGACCCCCATTGCCTACCAGATTCCTCCATCCATTGGATTCTCCAGATACTGCAGTGGGTTGCCATGCCCTCCTCCAGGGGGTCTTCTGCAGCTGGGTTCTTTACCACTAGCACCACCTGGGAAGCCCCACTGAATTTAGTGACGGCAACAAAATATCTCATCTTACACTCAATGATCGAAAAAATTTTAATACAGAACATTTCCTTTAACTTCACTATATTTTTCTTCACTAGCATAGCACCATCTCTACTACTTATTTTAGTTAATAAAGTTTCATTTTTCAAAAGGTACAGCTGGAAGGACCTGTTCATGCATCTTTGCCAGTGGCTGGGGCATCTCCACCCTTGGTGTTGTAAGATACTTGATCTCTGTGCTTAGAAGCCAGCTTAATAAGTCCTTTACTAAGGAGCTCCTGAAAGGCTGCCCTGGCCAAAAAACCGTGAATCTTTAGTATCTCAGAGATGACAGTGAGGCTATGAGCTTCTGGTTGGAAACTTCCTTACAGAGTTTGTCAAACAAGTCTAGGCTATTGAGCTGGTCATGAACTCTGTCTTTGGATCACTTCTGTTTGGCCTTGCCCCCAGATTTGTTCACTGGATCTTTGTTTTTCTTGGCCGACTTTCTGGCTTCTTTTTTCTTCTTCTTTCTTCCTATTGTCCTTGAGCAGCATCAGTGAAGTTCAGAGAGCAACTGCTACCACTTAGTCTCACTAAGCTGTTGGACAAAAAGCCTATCACTTCTGTTGGCATATTTTTGGCTACTGGAAAAATAATAATGTAGTAATAACTTAGTCTAGTGGTTCAGACTCCATACTCCCAATCCAGGGGGCCAGGGTTCAATTCCTACTCAGGGAACCAGATCCTACATGCAACAACTAAAGATCCTGGGTGCCACATGTAAGACCCAGCACAACCAAATAAATTTTTTTACAAAAGGTAGGGCCTGTCTTCTTCCTTCTGGTTGTATTATCTTGGGTGAGTTACTTATCCTCTCTGTACCTCACTTGCTTTTCAGTAGAGTAATGTGACAATAATTGTGGTAACATTTCCAACTGAATATTGAATTCCATTGTGATGACAGTTCATGGGGTTGTCATAAAGATGCAATGTGATGATCCATGCCAAGTCTGGCCTATGCATTCAATCACCAGTAACTATTTATTGTTCTTACGCTTGACTCATGGTGGGATACACTATTCCTGACACCATTTATGCAGTTCTGGGCCACTCTCTAAACTTCTCCTGGCATACGTCCTTCTTTTCATCTTTTATTCGTATCTTTTTAAAATCTGAGTTTACTAGAGAGCTCTCTGGAAATGATACCTTCTTTTCCTTGTTTTTTTTTTTTTTCACTAAATCATTTGTGATGACAACATAAGAATTATGTAAAGAATCTTGTCCTACTTGAACTCATATTTTCCTCAAAGAGTTTCATGTCACAGAATCATGTCCATCTTTTTAATGAACTTTTCCAAACTTGTATTCCTACAGGTTGAGGTTCATATAGAATGATTCTGGCCTTTGTCCTCTCTGGCTAGCCTTAATTGAGGTGAGGATATCTTTAACATATATAAGGATATCCTACATATCCTTAACATGTAGCTTTTTATTCTTCTAAACTAAAAAAAAATAAAAGACACAAATGGTATATAAATGAATAAAGAAATAAAAAGCAAATCACTCCCTCTTCTCCCAGAGGCAAACATTGTTACGTGTGTTATGTATTCTCTGGAAATACTCTATGTATTTTGATGCACATTATATTTGCATATATATACATGTGTGTACATATCCCATTTTAAACCCCAACTGGATCAGACCATATATCCTGCCCTACAAGTCACTTTTTACTTAGAAGTATACCTTGGAGGTTGTTTCTTATTTGCACAAATAACATTTCACTTTTTCTACAGCTGTGTAATTTCCAATATATGGATAAATCCTAATTTTTTCACCAGTCCCGTATCAATGTTCATTTGGGATATTTCTATTTTTATGTTATTACAAACATTCTGGAATAAATGTCTTTAATTAACACAACCCAAGACCATAAGAGCTGTTTCATGCTACTCTCCTTGAATGTGTGCCTGCTAAGTCGCTTTAGTCATGTCCTGCTCTTTGCGACCCTATGGACCCCCATTGCCTACCAGATTCCTCCATCCATTGGATTCTCCAGAATACTGCAGTGGGTTGCCATGCCCTCCTCCAGGGGGTCTTCTGCAGCTGGGTTCTTTACCACTAGCACCACCTGGGAAGCCCCACTGAATTTAGTGACGGCAACAAAATATCTCATCTTACACTCAATGATCGAAAAAATTTTAATACAGAACATTTCCTTTAACTTCACTATATTTTTCTTCACTAGCATAGCACCATCTCTACTACTTATTTTAGTTAATAAAGTTTCATTTTTCAAAAGGTACAGCTGGAAGGACCTGTTCATGCATCTTTGCCAGTGGCTGGGGCATCTCCACCCTTGGTGTTGTAAGATACTTGATCTCTGTGCTTAGAAGCCAGCTTAATAAGTCCTTTACTAAGGAGCTCCTGAAAGGCTGCCCTGGCCAAAAAACCGTGAATCTTTAGTATCTCAGAGATGACAGTGAGGCTATGAGCTTCTGGTTGGAAACTTCCTTACAGAGTTTGTCAAACAAGTCTAGGCTATTGAGCTGGTCATGAACTCTGTCTTTGGATCACTTCTGTTTGGCCTTGCCCCCAGATTTGTTCACTGGATCTTTGTTTTTCTTGGCCGACTTTCTGGCTTCTTTTTTCTTCTTCTTTCTTCCTATTGTCCTTGAGCAGCATCAGTGAAGTTCAGAGAGCAACTGCTACCACTTAGTCTCACTAAGCTGTTGGACAAAAAGCCTATCA
This sequence comes from Madoqua kirkii, assembly GCA_006408675.1. Taxonomy (NCBI): domain Eukaryota; kingdom Metazoa; phylum Chordata; class Mammalia; order Artiodactyla; family Bovidae; genus Madoqua; species Madoqua kirkii. Next base: position 11,084 of record SJYC01123319.1, read on the forward strand.
CTTCTGTTGGCATATTTTTGGCTACTGGAAAAATAATAATGTAGTAATAACTTAGTCTAGTGGTTCAGACTCCATACTCCCAATCCAGGGGGCCAGGGTTCAATTCCTACTCAGGGAACCAGATCCTACATGCAACAACTAAAGATCCTGGGTGCCACATGTAAGACCCAGCACAACCAAATAAATTTTTTTACAAAAGGTAGGGCCTGTCTTCTTCCTTCTGGTTGTATTATCTTGGGTGAGTTACTTATCCTCTCTGTACCTCACTTGCTTTTCAGTAGAGTAATGTGACAATAATTGTGGTAACATTTCCAACTGAATATTGAATTCCAATTGTGATGACAGTTCATGGGGTTGTCATAAAGATGCAATGTGATGATCCATGCCAAGTCTGGCCTATGCATTCAATCACCAGTAACTATTTATTGTTCTTACGCTTGACTCATGGTGGGATACACTATTCCTGACACCATTTATGCAGTTCTGGGCCACTCTCTAAACTTCTCCTGGCATACGTCCTTCTTTTCATCTTTTATTCGTATCTTTTTAAAATCTGAGTTTACTAGAGAGCTCTCTGGAAATGATACCTTCTTTTCCTTGTTTTTTTTTTTTTTCACTAAATCATTTGTGATGACAACATAAGAATTATGTAAAGAATCTTGTCCTACTTGAACTCATATTTTCCTCAAAGAGTTTCATGTCACAGAATCATGTCCATCTTTTTAATGAACTTTTCCAAACTTGTATTCCTACAGGTTGAGGTTCATATAGAATGATTCTGGCCTTTGTCCTCTCTGGCTAGCCTTAATTGAGGTGAGGATATCTTTAACATATATAAGGATATCCTACATATCCTTAACATGTAGCTTTTTATTCTTCTAAACTAAAAAAAAATAAAAGACACAAATGGTATATAAATGAATAAAGAAATAAAAAGCAAATCACTCCCTCTTCTCCCAGAGGCAAACATTGTTACGTGTGTTATGTATTCTCTGGAAATACTCTATGTATTTTGATGCACATTATATTTGCATATATATACATGTGTGTACATATCCCATTTTAAACCCCAACTGGATCAGACCATATATCCTGCCCTACAAGTCACTTTTTACTTAGAAGTATACCTTGGAGGTTGTTTCTTATTTGCACAAATAACATTTCACTTTTTCTACAGCTGTGTAATTTCCAATATATGGATAAATCCTAATTTTTTCACCAGTCCCGTATCAATGTTCATTTGGGATATTTCTATTTTTATGTTATTACAAACATTCTGGAATAAATGTCTTTAATGTATTATATATATACAGTTTGAAAGTGAAAGTGGCTCAGTTGTGTCCAACTCTTTGCAACCCCATGGACTGTAGTCCATGGAATTCTCAAGGCCAGAATACTGATGTGGGTAGCCTTTCCCTTCTCCAGGGGATCTTCCCAAACCAGTGATCAAACCCAGGCCTCCTGCATTGCAGGTGGATTCTTTACCAGCTGAACCACAAGGGAAGCCCAAGAATACTAGAGTGGGTAGCCTATCCCTTCTCCTACGGATTTCCCAGGAATAGAACTGGGTCTCCCGCACTGCAGGCAGGGAGACTGTGTTCAGTCCCTGGGTTGGGAAGATCCCCTGGAGAAGGGAAAGGCTACCCACTCTAGTATTCTGGCCTGGAGAATTCCACGGCCAGTATAGTCCATGGGGTCGCAAAGAGTTGGATATGACTGAGTGACTTTCACGTTCATAAGCTGAACACATATATACAGTTTATATCGTATATAAATAACAATTCTGCGTAAATAATTTTGCATTCCTTTTCCACATATCTTATATTTTGGAAGTTTTAGAAACTTACTTTCAGTTCTCCTGTTATATATTAAAAAAATGAATATCATCCTTCATAATTCAGATGTCATAAGAAATGTCATTCTGATTCATTGTAATTCTAACCTTTGAGGATACAGGATATATTAGAGTTGTCTAAACAAAGCTTCCAGCAGATTATAGAATTCTGCAGAGCCAATGAAATGAGAAAAAAAATGATATAAATATTTCTTCTCCTTAGCAAACTATTTCTGTCAGTGACAAGTAAGTTCCATATTTAGAGCTGTCAAACAAAGAAACTTAAAGGTCACCATCTCCATTATAGCAAATCTGTGAATAATATTTGTTAAAATCCTGGAAATATAAAAGCTGATTCAAAGAATACATGCATTAATTGAAAAGTACAGTCAAACTGTGCCCCAAACAGGTTTTACAAAGTACTTGACTTCTTCAAGTTTCTCATTACCCTGTTCATTACCGGCAAATTTTATCTTATGGTCAAAATTTGACCATAAGCATACAGTTTTCTATTTGTACCCCTAACATTCTGAGAGCCAAATTAAGAATTGTTCTCTGTACTGTTTTTAGCCAAGAAAGTCTTTGAGAAAAATGCAGTTCCATCAGAATCCTTTGTTACTGACATTCTGAATTGACTGTCAGATCCTGGATGGTCACCAGTGAACAACGAGAAGACCTGGGAATTTCAACTAAAGGCGGCCCTGCTATGCAGAATCATCAGTTCATTCTTCTAACGATGAACCAGCTTTAGTTAACCATTTGGATGTGATTTGTTTACTGTCTCTAGATGTAGTTAATAAAAATGAAAGTGAATTTTCAGATCTGTTGCTAGTTTTAGCTACTCTTTAATGCCTTAAGACGATTAAGGTTCTAGGGCAGAAAACCAAAGGCTTTTGGCTCTTTCCAGACTATAGATCTTAAGTTCTATAGCACTTCAGAGACGATGGCTGCTGCCCACAGAACTTATAACAAATGAGAAATGCGTTTCTCAGTGTGAGGAGTCTCGCTTCTTCTTAAGCGTACAGTATATCACTGCACTGAATCATCCCGCACATAGAATCCAGTGTGAGACACTATACAGTTCATCCATTATTTCAACAACAAGTAAGTATCCACTCCGCCAGACTCTGTTCCAGGTCCTGAGATAAGGATATGAAGAAAACAAAAATTACTACTTTCCTGGAGCTCACATTCTAGTGAGGTAGGGTAAGTCAATAAACAGAATATGTAAAATATAAAAAATATTGGACAGTAAGAAGTGCTGCAAAAAAATAAATTACACTTTAAAATTAATATAGGAAATCCAAACAAGGCTGGTAGATGGTTTCAATGTCAATATCTTGGTTATGATGTTGTATAGTTAGTTATCTTTGGGGAAAATGAGGCAAAAGGTACATGGGATCTCTGTTTTATTTTGTACCATTGTGTGTGAGTCTACAATCATCTCAGTAAAAATTTCCATTAAAATTTTTAACTGGAAGGTCCACTATTGAAGAGTGATCAGATCAGAGTTTACTGAACAGATAACAGAGAGCTAAGACCTGAAATTGGTGAAAGAGAAAACATGGAGTAAGACTGGTCCGGTCAGAGGGACCACAGGAGCCAGACAAAGCTGGCACATAGGGTTCCAGAAGTTGCGTCAACAAGAGTGGCTAGAAACAATGAACGGAAAGAATAAACTAAGGGGAGAGGCCACCTTATAGAATCTGGCTTTTACTCTGAATGAGGGGGAAAGCAACCAGATGGCTCTGGGCAGAGGAGCAACATATCTAGTTATATTAGTGTTATTCTGGTCTCTGTGTTAATATTAGACAGTAGAAACCAAAGAAGACCTACAGTATCAAAACATGCATAGCATTCTTTCAAATCACTCAGACGCCAAGGTAAGGTACCTCTGTCTATGCATTCTGAATTCACTGACTCAGGGAGTTTTCTCAGATTCACAAGAAATAGTTTCATAGAAGCTTTCCTAACCCATCAGGCAACAAAATAATTCAATCTGACTTCTGCGCATGAACTCCTCCCATGAAGCTTTCCTTAAAGTTTTTTTATTCCATCAGTATTTAGAGTCTATAAAAGGAGAGTAGCTCCAAGAAGTTACCATGGGAAAATGTTCCTCTGAAAAACCAGTATGTTTCTTCTATTTCCCAAATTACTTTTATTAAATATTTTTGCTTTTCATGTTTTAGTAATAACTCCTGAATTTGACAACTGGAGAATCAGTAAGCATCTGATGGTATAGTTAAAAATAAAGTAATAAAGAAAAAACAGGGGTTTCGCTGGTGGCTCAGTGGTAAAGAATCCACCTGCCAAGGCAGGAGATACGGGTTCAATCTTTGGTCCAGGAAGATTCCACATGCTGTAGAGCAACTGAGCCCAAGCACCTCAACCAACTATTGAGCCTGTGCTCTGGAGCACATGAACCACAATGACTGGGCCCATGTGCCCTAGCGTCCATGCTCCAAAACAAAAAAAGCCACTTCAATGAGAAGTCCGTGCATCGCAACTGGAGTAGTGCCCCCTCGCCACTGGGGAAAGGCACGTGCAGCAATGAAGATCCAGCATAGCCAAAGACAAATAGATAAATAAAATTATCTTTAAAAAATAAAGAGAAAAAATAGCCTTTTCCTTTGAGAACGATAACTTAAACATTAAAAAGTAAGTGGTAATTGATAATTTAGATAAAGATTCTGCAAGAGGTTGGTTTTTTACAATAGTTGTTCTTCAAGATTGGTAGCATCTTGAAATTATTGAAAACAAGGAATGTAAAGGGTGGTTTATACAAGGTTGTTGCAACTAGAAGTTTCTCCCAATTCATACTCCTATAAACCCAAGGTACAATGATGATTCAGTCCATGATGGTTGCTATGAGGAGCTGTAATCCTGAAATATCTTCTGAGTCACCTAACAAAAACTGTTCAACATGATATTTTGAATATGTTATTAACTTTGAAGACTTTTGGTTTTCAAATTGTGTCTCGCATGTTTGATAATACGCTATTAACCAGAATATTTTATTACTCAGAACTAACCATTATTTCCCATCTGTGTGGGTTTACAGCATAAAATATCAAAAGTAGAATGCCTAGACTCAAAATGTAAAATCTAGTCATTAACTATTTGTAATGAAAACTCCATAAGACTGATCATTCTAGAGGCAAATCACTGAATTTCTGAACTGTATTTAGTCACCAAGTCATGTCTGATTTTTGTGATCCCCGTGGACTGTAGCCCACCAGGTTCCTCTATCCATGAGATTTCCCAAGCAAGGATATTGGAGTGGGTTGCCATTTCTTTTTCCAGCTTTAGAGATTATCTAATTCAACAATACACATATTACACATGAGAAAATCAATATCAAACAAGGTTAATATATGTATAATAATTAGTGGTAGATGCCCAAATAGAGCCATTTTGCCAAGCTGAGGAAAAAGATGGTAGAATTCAAAGCAACTAAATCTCCTAAAATCTTCAGGGTAGGATCTCAGAGAAGAGGGGCTTGAATAGAGAAAGAGCTCAGAAACTTAAACAGGATCCCTTAAGTTGGGGGCAAATAATGAGCTCGTGCACAGGGTGAAACCTGACAAGGCTGGGCTGAGAGGAAACACCAACCAAAGAATAGCTTCTGGGAAAAGAACAGTCACAAAGAGCTGAACAGATGTGGGAGCTGAGGAGGTCTCTACGATCAGCCAGAGAGCTGTGCTCCGAAGAAGGAATTAGTGCCCTGTAAGAGGAAGAGACAGCCTCATGTCTTCTCTCTGCTGTGTGAGGGGACAGGGAGAAGGCGGTCATCTGCAAGCCAGACAGAGTCCTCAGCAACAACCAGATTTGCTGGCATCTTGCTACTGGACTCCCCTGTCTCTAGAACCGAAATAAATGTCTGTTAAGTCACCCAGTCCACAGCCTTTTGTTACCGCAGCCCAAGCTAAGACACCTCTCTGCCTACTTTCCCACCTCCTCTACAGCTTTATTCTCCTTGACTTCATCTTTAAATGCAGAGCTCCCAGAGGGAGGCTCACGAGGGAGGGGAGATATGTATATTTTATAAAAATATGTAAATAAAAATAAAAATAGGAGAAAAATGTAGGTGGCCTCTCTCCTACATGCATACTCACTAGCCCTTTCCATCCAACTCAGGGCTTTTATACATGTTGTTCTCTTTTAGGAAAGTTCCCTCCTTTTTCTCACCAGCCTAAATATACATATTTTCTCTCATATGTTAGTTTAATCATCACTTCTTCAGGGATTCCCTTTGCCTACTTATCTGACTAGGTCAAATCCCCTATTATATGCTTTCCTGATACACATTATTCTCACGAGTACTAAACACTGTAGCAATTTATGTCCTTAATTTTTAAATTTAGTATTTGTCTTTTATACTAGACTGTGAGCTCCTGAAGGACACATTGAAAGCCCTGAGTAAATATTTATAAAATGAATGAAAGAATGAATGCTCTCACAAAATAATGATTTAATAAATTATTTGCAACAAATTTCCCTAATGGTCAATAAGTATTTGTTGAAAGAATATGAATCTCCATATTCCTCACTGTTTTGCCTATAAAATAGGTACTTGCCCTGCTTACCACATAAGGGTTGTAAACATATAAATAATTTAAGTATTTGAGATTAAAATTTTAATGGCATCTGTATTACTTTGGGTAGGCTAAATAAACTGATGAATCAAACAGATGCAAATATGTAGTGGCTTAAATACAACAGAAGTTCATTTCTTGTTTATATAACAGGTCAGAACAGGTGTTCAAGTCAGCAGGCAGCTTTTCTACATGCACTGATTCAGGAACCAAAGTTGCTTCCATCCTGTGGCTTCTCTGTGGTCTTGTTATTATCTGCATCCAGCCAGTCGAACAGAGAATGGAGGAAGAATTCTTATTTTCGAAAGGCTTCATCCAGAAGTGGCAAACGTCACGTCTATTCATGTGGCAACTGACTATAACGCCGTTACTATGGAGGAAGGAAAGAACTGATTCTGTAGACGGGTGGTAGTGGTCTCTGCCACCACCACCTCAATTCAAGATCTCTTATTGTTTTAGCTTTGCTATGCTTTTTGAACAGGTGGCAAATACAAGTATTAACATTCTAGGTTAAAATCAGTTCAGACCAAATGGCAATGAAAACTTTCTCTTATTATTTCCTATCGGCAATAGCACCTCAAGCTTGTTCCATGATAATTTCGTTGTAGAAAGTCTTTTCTCACTCTGTGCTCTTCAAAGTAAGAAAAGAAAAAGGAAACATTGAGAGAAACTTACCTAGAACACTACTTATTCACAGATAATTCACATGATCTCTTCCAGTGACCATTTAAGTGTTATTAGGACTAAAAGCTGATTGACTCTTTCAATCTAATCAGTTCTTAATTATTTATAGGCTGGATTATCATCCATTTGCCCCTCCAGATTTATCCTCCACCCTTTGCTGTGCCTCAGAAGGCTGACTGTATGGACTAAATCAGATGCCTCCCTTACCTTCTGGCATCCCTTGGGGTTTAGCCAAAGAAAGTCAACAACGGGGGATCAAAGAAAGAAGTATCACCACAAACTGGCTGCAGCTCCTATTAGGAGGTCCTCCCCAAGAATTCTCCCTCTGCAAGGACTAATAAGGTCTTCCTGTCTTGCCCATTTGGAACCAGAGGAAGTGTCTCCTTGTTGGCCAGCCCCAGAATATTCCAATATCTCTCCTGATTTCTCCAGATTCTACTCATGCTTCGTACATCACTTCTTCATTAAAATCTCCTCCAATCAGTCATCTGTTTTCTGCTCAGACCATGATTTCTCAAAGTGGTCCCATAGAATCCTAACTCTGAAGTTAAAATATACATTAGGAGTGCTCTGTGACAACCCAGAGGGGTGTGATAGGGTGAGTGGGAGGTTTAAGAGGGAGGGGACGTGTGTACACCATGGCTGATTCA
>SJYC01123321.1:0-34988 GCA_006408675.1 Madoqua kirkii
TAGAATATAAAATCAAATAGACTTGTTAATTATAGCTAGGTAAAAAATATGTAAGCCAATGGACAGAATCAGAAGAGAATGTGCAAAAATAAAGTAGTAAGTAGATATGTTAGAGAAAGGACAGATTATTTCTTTCTCTACTCAAAATAAAACCCATGAACCATAATAAAACAAAGTAATGATAAAAATAAACAACTCACTGGTCATTTATGAAGGCTGCTAGTGTGCCAACTCATTCTGTAAATTGATAAATAAATAGACTGATCATTGTGTTAGTCTGTCATGGCTGCTTTCTAACGAAATACTGCTTTTATTTCTAACAAAATACCACAGACTAGGTAGCTTATAAACAAGAGACATTTATTTTTTTTATAATTTTGGAGGCTGCTACAACACCAACAAGGAGTATAAATAAAACCAAATGTGATACATGCCTTCAACATCACAATGAAATAGAGAATGTCATAAATTTCAAATCACCTAAAAGTAGAGAAATAAACTTAAATTCCACCATAGCTCCCACCAACAATGCAAGTCTATGAATGTAGGAACAGTGACACAGGAGCCTTAAGACACTCTGTAAAAGAGAGGAGAAGACAGCAGAGGATTCAGACAAAACACAAACAACATTACCCCCAGAAAGAAAAAGTCCAGGGTGAGCCCCAAAATACTGAACACAAGTCCAAGAATTTAGTCGTACGTGGCACCTGATGGAAGAAAGGGCCTTAAATGTTAATTCTTGAAGAGAAAGAGATAAATAAAGAAGAGGTGAGGACACTTGGAAGGTGATAGCAAAGGGGAACAGGAAATAAAAAGTGAAAATAAACAAGCATTCTTCAGAAATACAACATGCCAACCTTTCTTCCACCCGGTACCAAGAAAAGAAAAAAAGTGAGCATAACTAATATTTAATACTGTAATTCAATAAAACTTCCTGGAAATAAGAGAAAACTTAAACCTACTGAATAGCCCTTCATTTGCCTGAGACTATTGACCTATAACATCAAAATTTAAAGGCTAAAAATATTCCTTGAAGTTTCAAGGCCAAAAGAACATCAAATTACTTACAGGAATGTGAAACTTTAGATTGGGATAAAGTTTCATAAGGGCAAGATATAAAGCAAAGGGCCAGCATTTTCAAGAAACTCAAGGAAAGAAATCATAGACCGATAACTGTATAGCTAATGTCCTTCAAGCATCAAATATATATTTTAAATGGTTATGAATGCATAGAAACTCAAGAAATAGAATACTCAAAAGACCTCTCAAAAGAGTCTATTAAAGCAGGAGCTGGGAGACTACAGTCCGTGGGTCTACTCTGGCCTGTGACCTATTTTGGTATGGCCTATGAATGAAGAATGCTTTATATTTTAAAGGATAGTAGAAGATGGAGGAGGAGGAGGAGAAGGGGGATAAGAAAGAGGAGAAAGAAGGGGAAGGAGGAAGAATAGGAAGAGGAGAAGAGGGAGGGAGAGAAAGCAGGCCAATTGCAGCAGTAAAGAGTGCATGTGATGGAAAAATATTGAATCACTGTGCCACATACCTGAAACTAATATAATAAACCAACTACACTCGGCTTTTTAAAAAAATGTAAAGCCTAAAATATACATTCTCTGGTGCTTTTACAGAAAAAGGACTGTTGACCTCTTTCCCAGAGGATAACTTTATCACAGCAAGAAAGGAATGGCTAAACAGCAGTAAACAGACATGGTGAGCAGTTCTTGTATCTAATGGTGAAACTAAAGAATAAAACAAAGGTAGGGACAGGGTTGTGAGAATAGTATGCGAACGTTACACATTCTGACAAAGCAGAAAGAGTGCAACTTCCAAAACAGGGAAGCAGAAGGGAGAGATGTGGAAACAGTAGGAAAAGGTCAATGAGTATTAAAATGGTAATAGGCAGGATTCAGGGGCATCACTTAAAACTGACAGTCTAGCTAGTAGCAAGTAAGAAAAGGGCGATTAAGGGCACTCTTCCAGGGAAAAATACAAAGATAACCACAAGGATGACAATACAAATCTTGCTAAATATCAAATGTAAAACTTTTAAAGCAAAGAAGACACATTACACAGACTGACACGATTGTAACACTGGGCTTCCCAGGTGGCTCAGTGGTAAAGAATCTATCTGCCTGCCAAAGAGGATGGAAACAGTAGGAAAAGGTCAATGAGTATTAAAATGGTAATAGGCAGGATTCAGGGGCATCACTTAAAACTGACAGACTAGCTAGTAGCAAGTAAGAAAAGGGCGATTAAGGGCACTCTTCCAGGGAAAAATACAAAGATAACCACAAGGATGACAATACAAATCTTGCTAAATATCAAATGTAAAACTTTTAAAGCAAAGAAGACACATTACACAGACTGACACGATTGTAACACTGGGCTTCCCAGGTGGCTCAGTGGTAAAGAATCTATCTGCCTGCCAAAGAGGAGACACTGGTTTGACCCCTGGGTCGGGAAGATCCAGTGGAGAAGGAAATGGCAACCCACTCCAGTATTCTTGCCTGGGAAATCCCATGGACAGAGGCACCTGGGGGGCTACCGTTTATAGTGTTGAAGGGAGTCAAACACAACTTAGCAGCAAACAGCAGCTGTAACATTAAGTCATCTAACAAAGTTGAGATAAAACATACATAAGATATAAATTATAATATATCAGATATATATTACAATATTAATAAAACATATCAATAAACTTTAATGGGCTCAGCTTGTCCATTAAAAGAAAAAGAATTTTAAATTGACTCATAAATTGAAACGCAATGCTATGCCGTATAAATTGTGGTTGTTCAGCTGCTAAACTGTTGTCCGACTCTTCGTTGGCTATATAAAACAGACACTCCTAAAATACCATTCAAAGAATCTTTGAACATTCTTTGCATTTCGTTTATAGTGTTGAAGGGAGTCAAACACAACTTAGCAGCAAACAGCAGCTGTAACATTAAGTCATCTAACAAAGTTGAGATAAAACATATATAAGATATAAATTATAATATATCAGATATACATTACAATATTAATAAAACATATCAATAAACTTTAATGGGCTCAGCTTGTCCATTAAAAGAAAAAGAATTTTAAATTGGCTCATAAATTGAAATGCAATGCTATGCTGTATAAATTGTGGTTGTTCAGCTGCTAAATTGTTGTCCGACTCTTTGTTGGCTATATAAAAGAGACACTCCTAAAATACCATTCAAAGAATCTTTGAACATTCTTTGCATTGCCCTTTGTGAGTCCATATTCATACTAAATAAATACACACCTACGTAGGTAAACAAAGAAGGCTGTGGGTCTTTCCTGGAAAGAGGGATGACTGATGAATGCGGGGCAGGGCCAGTCCATGGGGCCCCGTGCTTAGAAAGGCTCCAAGCTTGGCTCCATGCTCTGCCACTGCCACCTTGAATTTCTTAATACTTCTGTCTTTGAACTTGTATTTTTTAAGTGAAGCCTATGGGATAAAGGATCATGTGGGCAAGCGGAGGAGATGTACTCTGTATGTGTGTCTGGCCCTCCTTGCCAGCCCACTGGCTTCTGAGGCCCCTCGTGTCCCATGAGCACAGAATTCCAGAGGACGCCACCTGTGGGAGGTCGGCGAGCCTCAGACCGAGGACGGGGAAAGTGTGGTTGGCCCACGACTCAGTGGGGGCGCTGACTGTCCTAAAGCCCGTGCTTTCTGTTTGAACTGGAACTTACTTCAAGCACAGAAAGAAGGAAATGGCATTGAAAGAAATAAGAAGGACCCAGGAAATCTACCATATCCTTTTTTATTTGTGTTATTTCCTTGTGTTTGCCAACCATTCAAACTGAAAATGGTGACAGAGAAGGAAAAGAAAAACAGGGCAACCCATGCTGCTTTTTCTTTCAGTCTCACCCATCAGTAAGCCAAAAGGAGTGCTGGTAAAATGTAAGCATACTGAGAAGCAAAATAAAAATAGCCGCATTCATTGTGTGCAGCATTTCCAATAGACTGTGAGAATGAAACAAATATCCATATAAAAGCCATAAATACAGATTGTGTGACTGTCCTAAAGCCCGTGCTTTCTGTTTGAACTGGAACTTACTTCAAGCACAGAAAGAAGGAAATGGCATTGAAAGAAATAAGAAGGACCCAGGAAATCTACCATATCCTTTCTTATTTGTGTTATTTCCTTGTGTTTGCCAACCACTCAAACTGAAAATGGTGACAGAGAAGGAAAAGAAAAACAGGGCAACCCATGCTGCTTTTCCTTTCAGTCTCACCCATCAGTAAGCCAAAAGGAGTGCTGGTGAAATGTAAGCATACTGAGAAGCAAAATAAAAATAGCCGCATTCATTGTGTGCAGCGTTTCCAATAGTCTGTGAGAATGAAACAAATATCCATATACAAGCCATAAATACAGATTGTGTAATATCATACGATTCCACATATGTTCTTATATTTGTATTTTTAAACTGACATTGCACATTGTATACAGGAAATTTCATTTTAAAATTTAATAAAATTAAATTTTTCTTTAGAATGATATTACATAATACCTAAAAAATACCAAGAGAGGAAAAGTTTTAGTAACTATACAGTGGAGAAGCCATAGAATCCCCTAATCAGGTGCTCAAAATTAACATCACCAATTATAAGCGGGCAAATATGATACCATGAGGAAGATGCAGCATTTTTATGTGGCATTCCAACTGGAAATAAATACCCTGAATCTAATCATGAGAAAAACAAACCCAAGTGAAGCACTTTTGATAAGATAACTTGCCTGCTTTCTTCAAGACCGTCAATGCCATGAAAGACAAAGAAAGGTTAAGGAACTGTAGCCTAAGGAGATTAAAAAGTCACGACAGGATGTCCCTGGCATCCAGCGGTTGAGACTCCAGGCTTCCAGTGAAGGGGGAGAGGGGGAATGGGTTTGGTCTCTGGTCAGGAAACGAAGATGTCACACACCACATGGACAAAGAAAAGAAAAGAAAAAAAGACATGACAACTAAATGCACGATGTCATCCTAGGTTGGATCCTATACTAAAGAAAGGTGCAGGAAATTTGCTATACAAAGGACACTATGAAACAATGGACAAAACTGGAACACGGACTGATAAAAAATATTGTATCAATGCTAAACTGCCCGAATTTCATAACTGTACTGTAGCTATACAGTAATTACATATGAGTACGTTAAGACTGAAATACATATTTATATCTTATATCTATATAGAGAGATGAGACTGCGAATGCAGCCAAAGGTAAAAGATTGGTAAATCTGAAAAAGGGCTAGGGTATTTCTTTGTACTATTCTTGAAACTTTGAAATATTTGAAAATAAAAGCTGGAAAGTGTACATCAAATCATATTCTTTCCCCTCTCAAATTCTGCTAATGATTTTCTGTCATTACCCAGAGGCTTATGATCTAACTGCTCTGCCTCTATTTTCCACCACTGCCCCCAGGTCACTAGGGTTCAGTTCCACTAGCCTTCCTGCTTTTCTTCACATACACAAGCTCCACCTTAGAGTCTGCATAACAGCTGCTCCCCCACTACAGCACTTTGCCCTGATCTCCACAAGGCTGCCTCCTTTATCTTATTCAAGTATCAGTTCATACATGTTCTTTCCCAAACAAATATAAAGTGCCTGACCCCCAACCCAGCCATTTTCCATCTCTTCCCTCTATTTTATTTTTATTATGACAATTATTACTACCCCATGTCTCATGTTTTCATTTGATTATTATCTATTCTGCTAAAATGTAAACTCTATGAGACCTTATTTGTCTGTTCTTTACTATTTTTTCAGTGGCTGAAACACTGGACCACAGCGGACAAGTTACAAGATGTTTGCTGAATGAAAGATGTTGCAAAAAAAAATCCTTGTGTATACATACTCATGTATATTTTAGTGTAAATTTCTATAAGTAAAAACTTGGACAAAAGCATGCATGTGAATTTTAACTTGTCAATATCCCTCCAAAATCACTGCACCATTTACCTTCTCACTAACCCATGAGACTCTAATGTATTCACTTTTTAAATTTTTTAGTATGGTTACAAGCATATTCAACTAATAATAATTCACTATGTTTTATATTTGTTTCATGCAAATTTCTGTATCTGTTTTATTATAATAAAAACAGTTTAAAAACATTTCAATATCATAGTAATAGAGAACGTGCTTGGAAAAATTCAGCAAGTAAAAGCCAAGAGTGATTACTGGATACAAAAGGTATCCAATGTTATTCAGGCATAAGTGAATATATTTCTCCAATTTTTTGACCATGCCAAGAGTTGGATGGCAGAGGCCCAAAAATATGTGTAATATTTGAAAATGCTTACTTTTAATCATAAGACAATGGCACCCCACTCCAGTACTCTTGCCTGGAAAATCCCATGGATGGAGGAGCCTGGTAGGCTGCAGTCCATGGAGTCACTAGGTGTCGGAGATGACTGAGCGACTTCACTTTCACTTTTCACTTTCATGCACTGGAGAAGGAAATGGCAACCCACTCCAGTGTTCTTGCCTGGAGAATCTCAAGGACGGGGGAGCCTGGTGGGCTGCCGTCTCGGGTCGCACAGAGTTGGACACAACTGACCAACGCAGCAGCAGCAGCAGCAAAATCTTAATGTAAACTTTCTAACAAAAGTTTTAAAGGAAATGTCTTCAAAAATGTTTAATTGTTTTAATGTATTTCTCTTATGGGTTTTATGACTTTGTAATAACTTTTCCTGAAATAAAGAAATGTAAGAGTATATTAATTACCAAATTAAAAGTATTTAATTTCTAAGGACTAAAGCATTATAACTTTGTTCCAATGACTTCAACAATATTAACAGTTCAACAATATTACAACATAACTTTAAGAACCATAAATATCAGTGAGGCTAAAACTCAGAAGCTACATTAACTTCAAGTGAAGATCAAAACGAGAATCTCAATACTTTGGGGTCTAATTATCCTTCAACTAGACGAAGGGCAACCTGTCTTCTTCCACAAGGGTGGTGAAGCTTGCCTTTGTTTTTGTGTGTGTGTGTTTTAGGTTCTGTACTTAATTAATTCCATGGCCACAAATGATATATTTGTAAAAAGAAAAAATTACAGTGAATATTTGAACTCAACAAGCTCTCTTTAATTTTCTGCAGTTCTTATAAAATCTTCAAGAAGAAAGCAATAATTAGACTGGCACCTCTGTGACTACTCAGTGAAAAGAAAAATAAAAGTTTTGCAAGAAGGAAACCCATGAGGGAAGAAAATTCAACCATTTGGTACCAACATTTAGGCTGCAGGATTTTGTCTTTAAAGTTAGTCAGATCTGAGCCACAGAACCCACTGGTTCCACTCCAGAAATACAAAAAAGGAATTCAAGGATCAGTTATCAGCATCATTTCTCAGTTTGCTGGCAGTACCAGAATTCTAATAAAGAGGTTCGAAAGTTCCTTGAACAAATTCTTCAGCTGATACATCTGAATGGCTCCCTACTACAGTTGCTAATAATTGCTGAACATATAAAACAACTCAAGTCCATTGACAATATTTTTCCTCTAAATATTTATACATATACAAACATGTCATGTATAATGATATAGGAAAGTCATGCTTTTGTTGTTACAAACTGTAAACTCAATTTATTGAGGGTGTACTATGTACCATGTTGATACAGTGAGGATTTTACATACTTCCTCCTTCATCCACAGAAACTCTGCTAGGTAAGGATTATTTTCTCCCATTTTACAGTCAAGAAATTAATGCTAAGAGACAAATATGATTTGTTCAAGGTTGCACGGATAATATGTAGTTGATCTAGACTCCTGATCCACTACTACAGGTTAGCTGTTCTCCTCTCATGGACACAAACCTGAACAGAGAGAAGCTGTCAAATCAGCAGAAAATGGAAGGGATATCAGCCACACTCCCATGGCTTCCACAGAGAGAGAGAGGCACTTCCATCATGATACTCCCTGGCATAAACCACCCATGCTCAGCCTTGATCAGTGTGAATTAGAGGTGTGAGTCTCATAGAAAAGAGCAGATAGCAAAAATCAATGAAGATACGTGTATATTTTGGAAAAGTCATCAAGAGATTCTGATACCCTAGGGTCCTGACCCAAAGCTGAGAATCATTGAAGAAATGTTACAAGACTAGAGAATTTTCTTCCACCTATTTTCTGCATCTGTCTCAATAGACAGTTGGGTATTGGCTCATTTGCTGCAACTTTTCATCATTTGGGGCTTCCCTCATAGCTCAGTTGGTAAAGAATCTGCCTGCAATGCAGGAGATCCCAGTTCAATTCCTGGGTCAGAAAGGTCCACTGGAGAAGGGATAGGCTACCCACTACAGCATTCTCGGGCTTCCCTTGTGGCTCAGCTGGTAAAGAATCCGCTACAATGCGGGAGACCTAGGTTTGATCCCTGGGTTGGGAAAATCCCCTGGAGAAGAGAGAGGCTCCCCATTCCAGTATTCTGGCCTGGAGAATTCCATGCACACAGCCCGTGGGGTTGCAAAGAGTCGGACACCACTGAGCGACATTCACTTTCACTTTATCACCTGAGTCCAAGCTCTATTTTAACTGGCCGAAATTTCCCAGACTGCATGGCTTATGCTTACCATTAGTTTCAGACCCAATTCTGCTTTGTTCTTTTTACTTCTTTTTGGCCATTTCATTCCATTGTGAGCTTGTTTTTAATGCCACCACCTTTGCATTGAAATTCATATATAGGCACATATACATACACACAAAGATATACATAATTCTACATATATTCAAAAGGATATACATAAGTTTTAAGCAAAATAAGATTAAGATCTCCCTGTACGATTGACAATCTAAAAAACAGAACATGGCTAAAAACGTGTTCCTACTTATGTGTGCTCTTGCTACGGTGGAGTGTGCAGAAATGCATAGAATATACCTGGCAGTATCTTCTGATTTCCATGCTAGTGAGCTCCATTCCTTGCTTTTACTTCCTTTAACCATTTCCTTCAGGCTTGGGTATTCATTATCTTTTGCTGCTGCTGCTGCTAAGTCGCTTCAGTCGTGTCTGACTCCGTGCGACCCCATAGACGGCAGCCCACCAAGCTCCCCTGTCCCTGAGATTCTCCAGGCAAGAACACTGGAGTGGGTTGCCATTCCCTTCTCCATCATTAGCTTTTAATACTTATTTATTTATTTGGCTGCACTGGGTCTTAGTTGCAGCAGCCAAACACTTTAGTTGCAGCACATGGTTTCTAGTTCCCCAACCTGGGATTGAACTTGGCCCCCTGCATTAGGAGTGTGGAGTCTTAGCCACTGGACCACCAAGGAAGTGCCTGGGTATTCATTACTGACTGGTGGATTCTATCAATAGATATTTGAATGAGGAAGACTGACCAGTAATTTTCTTTTCCATATTGAAATTTGGCTGGATTTGGTACCAAGGCCAAAGTGGCCTCATAGAATAAGTTTTCCATTCTCTGAAATAATTTGTGCAAGTTTACCTCTTGAAAATTTGGTAGGACTCACCTGTAAAACAATCTAGGTCTGGAGTTTTCTTCATGTGAAAATACTAACTGCTGATTGAATTTTTTAATAGTTTTAGAAGTACTGGGGCTTTCCATTCTTTTTGAAACAATTTGTTTTAGGGTCTACGGAAGAAGTTAATTCTGGAAAACTTAAAGCCTATATTTCTTTAAATATTACCTAACCACTTTCACTCTAATTGGGACTCCCAATTAGATACATATTAGATTTCCTCACACATCTTTTTTTTTCCATATTTTCCAATTCTTTTTCTCCCTCTGTCAGGGTGATAATGGCTGTACCATATCTAGTGTTAAACACATTTATTGAGGTTTAAAATTTTAAGCAACTATATTTTCCATTTCCAGAAATTCCCTTTTATGTTCCAGTCTATCTGTTCATTTCTGATAGTCTTTTGTTGCTTACTCATCTTTGCAACTGCTTACATTATTTCTTTAAACAATTGTTAACATGGCTGTCCTGTATTCTATAAGTGACAATTTTGACAGCTTTAAGGCTCTCTCTCTCTTTAGTTGCTAAGTTGTATCTGACTCTTTTGTGACCTCATAGACTGTACCCTGGCAGGCTCCTCTGTCCATGGGATTCTCCAGGCAATAATACTGGAGTGAGTTGCTATTTCCTTCTCCAGGGCATCCTCCCGACCCAGGAACTGAACCCGGGTCTCCTGCATTGCAGGCAGATTCTTTACTGACTAAGCTATGACTATGGAGATCTAAATCTGTTCATTGCTTCTGCTGCTCTCATTCATAATGGCTTGCCTTCCAATGTGCAAAATGATCTTTAATTGTGAAATGACTGCTTTACCTGCAAACTGAATCGTAGAAGGTTTCCTCCAGAGACAACTGCTTCTTCTGCCCATGCTATATAGCCCAGGCTCAGATTCCTCACCTGGCCACTAGGCCAAGGCCCAATATCTTGGCAGCACTGTGATTTATACTTTTATCTGCCTTGTGCTTTCACTGCCCCTCATCTATTGCTTGCTGTATTTGTGGAGAGAGGGTCCTTTGAAACTTATACTACCTCTTATGAGACCAGACATGCCTCCAAGAGCATATCCCAGAGAGTCAAACTACCAGAAGCGGAAATGTGACCGTGATGGTTTGCAATGGTGTTAACTCAGTTAAGCTGGAACTCTATTACCCGCAAATCCTCTCCTTCTGTGGCTGTGGGTTGAAAGAAACTTGTGCAAGGTTTACAAGGCAGCGTGAAGCAATGGCCATTACTCTCTGAAAGGTGCTGCAGTCAGACATGGTGACAGAAACACGCAAAGGTGCCCTGCAGGATGGAGCGTGTCCTTGCTCCCCACTGTTCCATTTCCAGTTCTCCCCACTGCTCACACTGCTGGCCCACAGCAGCCTCACACCTATGACCAGACACATAAATAATACCAAACAGCTTCCCACAGACACGCCCATGAGGGACACCATCACTGGATGGGCTTGGCTCCTTTGCTGCCTGATTAGATAAACCTTTCTCCAACCATGATTCCCCTCCCAGACCATCACCTTCCGAGCACCTTCTCAACTGCAAAAGATCTAACTCTGATAAAAATCATTTATCCCATAGCACTCATAGTGTAACCTCTCTCAAGACTGCATGCTGCCTAATATCCCCTCAGGCTTTTAATTTAGCTTAATCACTCTGTATAGTCAAAGCGACGGTTTTTCAGCGGTCATGTACGAATGTGAAAGTTGAACCATAAAGAAGGCTGAGTGCCAAAGAACTGATGTCTTTGAATTGTGGTGCTGGAGAAGGCTCTTGAGAGTCCCTTGAACAGCCAGGAGATCCAACCAGTCAATCCTAAGAGAAATAAACCCTGAATATTCCTTGGAAGGAGTAATACTGAAGCCAAAGCTCCAATATTTTGGCCACCTGATGTGAAGAGCTGACTCAATGGAAAAGACTCTGATGCTGGGAAAGACTGAGGGCAAGACTGAAAGACTGAGAAGGGGGCCTCAGAAGATGACATGGTTGGATGGCATCACCAATTCAATGGACATGAACTTGGGCAGAGTCTGGGAGATAGTGAGGGACAAGGAGGTCTAGAGAGCTGCAGTCCCTGGGGTTGCAAAGAGCCAGACACGACTTTGCGACTGACCAACAACAAATCAGTTATTTGGGGAGGGAGGGAGTCCAGAATATCTATTTGAAGCTTTTGTTAAACCCACAAATCGTTACTGTGCCTCTACTTGCATGCCAGGCACTGTTTCAGTCTCTGAGGACATCAGAAAAAAACTGCTTTCAAGGAAAGACAAATACATAAAAATCACTATGCTCTGAAATAAATTACAGAATTCAACCCAGACTCAGATGAGCAGCAGCCAGTTCAGCTGGTTTTGTCAGATAAGACTTTCAAATGAAGTAACCCTTGAATGGAGCTTGAGAAAAATAAGGCCTCTTCTTTAAGAGAGTTTGATCTGTTTGTGAGCTGTATATTGACAATTCTTCACCACTTTTCCCTATCTTAACTCAAAATATCTGTGCAGTAGCAGTCTGCACTATATTTAGTTTGAGAGTAGTGATCAAGTTTTTTTTCAAAGCAATATATTTGTCATATAAAATTCAAATTGTTAATTTAAAATTAACTGGTTTTATAGATACATTTTGGTTTTATAAGACTAGTAAGCTTATACCTAATTTATGCATATACATATTTAAATAACATCATTTAATTAATTCAAGTTGACACTAGATGCTTTAAGAGTTGAGAAACCTCTCCATTGCTCAGGCTTAAGAACTGAGGAATCATCTTTAAGCACTTCCTCCCCTTTACCATCCTAACCCTCCTCCCCTAAGAGACAATCATGGAGTCACAGTGATTTAACATCATGAACCTTTCTTCTTCCCCACTCCATCTTCATTACTTCTACCTTTTCTGAGTCCCCACAAAGGTTTATTATCACAGGGTCTAAAGCATCAGATACACGCTCCTTCACATGGGGTCTCTGCATCGTGTTCTGATTTTCACTTGGTACAAGTGTGTCATTATATATCAACCTGCCACTGTTTTTTCTCATATATATATGTATGCATACATACATATATATATGACAGCTTATCATTAATGCATGATCCCAACATAACCATCATAAACACATATGCCTTCGTGGGCAATGAAATATAATGGCAAGTTATAAAATGATCAACCTGATGACCTAGAATATGTTTACATTACATTACATTTTTTTAAAATTATCAACAACAACAAAAATTTACAATGTTTAAATTGTTCTCAAGAACACTCCACTCCACCCTGTTGAGTAAGGCCCACACAATGCGTGGCACAGTAGCTCTCAACCTAGGCTATATCTTTGAATAAGGAATCTTCAGTCAAAAGTTTAAAAGTGTTAATAGCCGATAATACTGCCTACTAAGGTAATTACTAGATGTGACTTAACCCCAAAGTAAGAGAATTAACTCAAGAAATTATACAGGGCAAAAAAGAGTGAGACATTGTATTAATTCTACTAAGTTTCGACAGTCATTATAAGGAGCTTCAATAACTCAGGTGTTTTTTCTCATATATATATGTATGCATACATACATATATATATGACAGCTTATCATTAATGCATGATCCCAACATAACCATCATAAACACATATGCCTTCGTGGGCAATGAAATATAATGGCAAGTTATAAAATGATCAACCTGATGACCTAGAATATGTTTACATTACATTTTTTAAAAATTATCAACAACAACAAAAATTTACAATGTTTAAATTGTTCTCATGAACACTCCACTCCACCCTGTTGAGTAAGGCCCACACAATGCATGGCACAGTAGCTCTCAACCTAGGCTATATCTTTGAATAAGGAATCTCCAGTTAAAAGTTTAAAAGTGTTAATAGCCGATAATATTGCCTACTAAGGTAATTACTAGATGTGACTTAACCTCAAAGTAAGAGAATTAACTCAAGAAATTATATAGGGCAAAAAAGAGTGAGACGTTGTATTAATTCTACTAAGTTTTGACAGTCATTATAAGGAGCTTCAATAACTCAGGCAAAGCTTTCAAAAGGTCTGCTTTTCCCCATTCTCCTCCAGAGCTCAAATGGCCAGAGTATAGGAGCTCATGCCTATCCTCCTCTCCCAGCTTACCTCCCTCCCTCCTTGCTCACATACTCCAGCTTCAGTTACCCTAGCAGCACAAGTTCTTTCCTTCATCATCACAACTAATCTGCCTTTCTTTTACTTATAAAATTCTTATTCCCACTCTTCCTTGTTGGTTCTTTCTCATCATACAATAACCTATCATTTAAAGAGAAGGAAACTCAAGGACTCTTTTGTTTTATTCATTATTAAAAACCATCCCATAACAACAGGGCTATTATGCTGAGCAAATAAAATATGGTCTCAAATATTTCAAGCCATAAAACTTGAAATCTTGCCATTTGCAACAACATGGATGGACCTTGAGGGCACTATGCTAGGTGAAAAAAAGGCACAGACAAGTACCGTTTGACCTCACTTATATGTGGAATCTAAAAAATAAGCAATAAAAAACCAAAGTCATAGATACAGAGGTGGAGGATCAGGGAAAGGGAGAAGGGGGTCAAAATGTACAAACTTACAAGAGGAAGTTTATTAAATAAACTCTGGGGATGTAATGTGACTACAGCCTGGTGACTATAGTTGCTAACACTGTATTATATAACTGAAAGTCAGTAAGGGAGCAGATCTTAAAAATTCTCAACACGGGAAAGAAAATGCAACTATGTGTGGTGATTTTAACTAGACTTATTACAGTGAGCATTTTGTAATATATACATATATTAAATTACAATGCTGTACATCTGAAATTAATGTAACATGTCAGTTATATCTCAATAAAAAATAAATAAAATAAGGTCCTAAGTACAGGCATACTTTGTTTTATTATGCATTGCTTTGTGCACTTTGTAGAGTGTTTTTTACAAGTTGAAGGTTCGTGGCAACTCTTGAGCTGTCAGATGATGACTAGCATCTTTTAGCAATAAATCATTTTTTAATTAAGGTATATATTGTCAATGAAAAGACAACCTACAGACTGGGAGAAAATATTCACAAATGATGTGACTTAATTTCCAAAATAAACAGATAATACAACTCAATAATAAAAAAACAAATAAATCAAAAAATGGGCAG
Organism: Madoqua kirkii; assembly: GCA_006408675.1. Lineage (NCBI taxonomy): Eukaryota > Metazoa > Chordata > Mammalia > Artiodactyla > Bovidae > Madoqua > Madoqua kirkii. The sequence goes on from SJYC01123321.1 coordinate 14,624, forward strand.
ATCTACATAGGTATTTCTCCAAAGAAGACATACAGATTGCCAAGAGGCACATGAAAAGATCCTCAGCATCTTTAGAAAAATGCAAATCAAACTATCACGAGGTACCACCTCATACCAGTCAGAATCATCACTGTCGTCATAACTGTGTTCGACTCTTTGCAACCCCATGGACTGTAGCCCGCCAGTCAGAATGGCCATCATCAAAAAGTCTACAAATAGTGAACACTGAAGAATTTGTGGAGAAAAGAGAACCCTCCTCTACTGTTGGTGGGAATGTAAATTGGTAGAGCAATGATAGAAAACAGTAGGAAGGGTCCTTAAAAAGCTAAACACAATTGCTGTATGATCCTGAAATCTCACTCCTAGGCATATACCCAGACAAAACCATAATTTGAAAGGACACATGCACCCGTAAGTTCACAGTAGCACTGTTTACAACAGCCAGGACCTGGAAACAATCTAAATATCCATCAACAGATGAATGGATAAAGAAAGAAAGATAGCGCTAAGTTGTGTCCAACTCTTGCAATCCCGGGGACTAACTGTAGCCTGCCAGGCTCCTCTGTCCTGGGACTCTTCAGGCAAGAATACTGCAGTGGGTTGCCATTTCCTTCTCCAATGGATAAAAAAGATGTGGTAAATACACACAAGAGAATATTACTCAGCCATAAAAATGAATGGAATCATGCCACTTGCAACATGGATGGACCTAGAGATGATCACACTAAGCAAAGTATGTCAGAACAGAAAGACAAATACATATGATATCATTTTTATGTAGAATCTAAAATATGATACAAACTTATCTATGAAACAGAAACAAACCCACAAATATAGAGAATAGACCTGTGGTTGCCAAGGAGGAGGGGGTGGGGGAGGGATGGATTGGGATTTGGAGATCAGCACACAAAGCTATCAAATACAAAATAAACAACAAGGTCCTATTGGGAATTATATTCAATATCCTGTGATAAGCCATAATGAGAAAGAAAGGAAAGGAAATTAACATTGTAAATCAACCATATTTCAATAAAATAAAAAAATTTAAAGGTGTATACTGTCTTTTTAGACATAATTCTATTGCACACTTAATGGACTACAGATAAACATAACTTTTATATACACTGGGAAGCCAAAAAATTAGTGTGACTTTCTTTATTGCAATATTAACTTTACTCAAGTGGCATGGAACTGAATCAGCTATATCTCTGGCTATGCCATGAGGTCTCATCTCCCCAGATTCAACAGTGGTTGAGATCTGGGGATCCAGTCTGTAGGACTAGTCAAAAGAGTGTGTTAAGATATTCAAGTCTAACATTTCTGACCCTGGCACCTCCAGGTCCTGCCAGGACACTAACAAACTCCAAAAGATACTGACAAATTCCAACAGGTAGTAGATATCACACGGTCAACATAGGATCCTGAAAGTCTTCCACTGGAATGTTCATGGGTTCAGGCAGCTTATGAACTGGTAAGAGTTCCTCTAACTTACTGTACTGTACTTTCTGGAAACCTTTATTAGGACTAGTGGCTAATTGCAGGGGTGAATTAAATCCAATTAGAAGACTGGGACTAATATCTAATCAACATATCTAAAGATACGTTTCACAAAATGCGATCCCCAATGGCATCAGCATCATCTGAGAACTTGTTAAAAAAGCAAATTATGGGATTCTACCCTCCACACAATGAATCAGAAATTACAGGGATGAGGCTCAACAATCTGTATTTAACAAGACTTTCAGGTAATTCTGATGTACAATTAGGTTTAAGAACCACTGACCAAAGGCAGGACTTTCTCAGCTGGTAAAGAATCCACCTGCAGTGCAAAAGACCCCAGTTCGATTCCTGGGTTGGGAAGATCCTCTGGAGAAGGGAGAGGCTACCCACACCAGTATTCTTGGGCTTCCCCTGATGGTTCAGACAGTAAAGAAGCTGCCTGCAGTGCAGGTGACCTGGGTTCGATCCCTGGGTGGGGAAGATCCCCTGGAGGAGGGCATAGCAACCCACTCCAGTATTCTTGCCTGAAAAATCCCCATGGAGAGGGGAGTCTGGTGGGCCCCACTCCATGGGGTCACAAAAAATCAGACACAACTGAGTGACTAAGCACAGCACAGATCAAAGGCATCCTGAAAAGACTTTTGTCAGCATTACCATGAAGCAGCATAGTAGTAAACAATCTGGTAGACCACACATCAAAAAATGCCAAGAATATGGCACACTGATGGAAAAAGTAATCAATAGACACTTGCATGTTTGTTTTCTAAGAACTGGGTGCCAGAAACACATGGAACTACTTAGTTCTCTGGTCTAAGTAGTTGGCCACAATTTGGGTCCAGATCTGGACAGAAACAGGGGTATTAAAAAGGTCTAAGAAGCAACCACCAAAAAAGGTTCCAGGACACATCAGATTTTAATATTTCATGGTAGAACTGGTCATTCTCACGCTCCACTGCATATCATGGTACATTGAAAACATATCCATCTGCTCTAACTACATTCCTACCCTGTCTGTAAAAAATAATTTTATCCCCTAAATAAGGTACACATTTAAAAAGACGTCATTGATGTTTACGAATCTGTGTTTTTTGTAAATGCAAGGGCCATTAACTGCATTCACAGCTGTGGCCTTCCCTCTGCTAGAGTATATTAAGCTGCCAGTAATGCATTGTCTGTGAGAGCCAAGGGGAAAAGCCTCCTTTCGTCCCTCTTTACGTAGTGGCTCCCATACGTTCTCATATTCCAGCAGCATAGGAAATCTGTTTCCTTGGAATTTTGTCAATAAATAACAAACAAAAGCGAGAAATCACACTCACCAAGATAACCGACGATATTAATCAAGAAAGAATGGGTGATGTACATGGCAGAGAAATATAGAACAATCAGATACACCTAGGAACCCAGTTTTAGAGCTCTAGACGTAGCTACAAGAAGAATCCCCTTCTAGGCTAATTTCCAAAATTACGAAGAATTGGATTCTAGAGCTTCAGGCAGCTGTGTACTTAACTGACGGGGAAAATGGAAAAGACAGTGAAATTCACCTTTGGTGCCCCATTACCCTCCCCACTTCTTTCTGTAACCCTCTTCCACCTCCAGGTAAACCTTCTTTGCCACCCACATTCAATCAGTCAAATAACTCCACTTTTGCAATTTTTCACCCATCACCTTGACCCAAATGTCTAAAGCTGTATAAAAACAGCATTGTCAGATTTCATAAATGTGCAATGATGATTCAAACTGAAGAGAGACAGTCTGTCACAAGGGAAACAGAGCCTGTCAAAGAAACTCACATTAAAATTGGGTAGGTCTCAAATGATAGGTTAGAGTGTTTTATTTTTAGAGCCAAGTTTTATATTTTATACTGTTTCTCAAAAACTAAATTTTAATAAAAAGTACTTCATTATAAAAACCTCTGAGGGAGAGGGAGAGGGTGGGATGATTTGGGAGAATGGCACTAAAACATGTATACTATCATATAAGAAATGAAGCACCAGTCTATGTTCAATACAGGATACAGGATGCTTGGGGCTGGTGTACGGGATGATCCGGGGAGATGGTGTGGGGTAGGAGGTGGGAGGGGCTTCGGCATTGGGAGATCGTGTACACCTGTGGCTGATTCATGTCAATGTATGGCAAAACCAATACAGTATTGTAAAGTAGAATAAAGTATTTAAAAAAAAAAATAAAAACCAGAACTAGAATTTTACTATTACGAATCATTTAGATTTTTTATTTGTCACTAATTAAGACAGCTTCTATTCTTAAAGAATTTTAGTTTCTAGACTATCCTGCTTACTCTTAAAATTACATAGCAAATAACTTTTTGCCCCATAAAGCACTCCATCTTTTTGTCATATCTGAAATAGTGAAGTGAAGTCGCTCAGTCGTGTCCGACCCTCAGTGACCCCATGGATTGCAGCCTTCCAGGATCCTCCGTCCATGGGATTTTCCAGGCAAGGGTGCCAGAGTGGATTGCCATTTCCTTCTCCAGGGGATCTTCCCGACCCAGGAATTGAACCCGGGTCTCCCGCACTGCAGGCAGACGCTTTCCGTCTGAGCCACCAGGGAAGCCCAAAATACACTAATTTATATGGTTTTTATGTTCAAATACCAGTCACTTAACAGTTAGTAAAACCGGGTGCACTGCCTTCATGCTCCCTTCAGTGAAATCATTCTCAACACTGTTTAAACATATATCTTTGAATCATCTAGGAGACAAGTTTTCTTTGAATGTTCCTATTCCTTCACCTCTTCCTTTTTCTCTTTCTGTTTCTCCATTACAACAAAAGGTCTAAGGATGAATAATCTAAGGATGAAGGGTGTGATTCAGAGAATGTCTATCAGGATGTGGACTTGAAGAAAAGTGACTTGAGATTCTCATTTGTCTTGCCAGGTGTGGACATCCCCTTGGTGCTCTCCTCTTTATCATCTTGCTGGTGGGGTCACAGTGCTGTATGGAAACCTCCGGGCTGCCCCAGGAGGAGAATGATCAGCTTCTGAGAACAGGCAGGAACAGCATGCCCCCACAGTCCTGCCAGGAAAAGCAGACAAGAACCCAGGCTGCCTGAGCTCTCTCCTACCCGTCTAAATTGTATCCTCAGACAGCGTTAAGAGGGAAGCAGTAAAGCCCCTTGGGTAGAACTCAGTTGATATGCCCTGGCCTTTTCCCACTAAGACCTAATAAAAGGAAGGCCTCCCACAGTAAGGTGTTCCAGCTGAGAGAAGGGGTACACCGGTGAGGCAGGAGGGTTGCCAGCCTCCAGCTCCAGCTTCCAGCCTCCCTAAGTAACTGGTAGTTTTCCATTAGGCAACATGAGGCCCTCCCCAAAGCAACCAGTGGTTTTCAGCCAATTATGCTGGAAAAGTTAACAGATTACAACTCATCAATGTAAAAAGAGATCAGCATAGCTTTCTGGGAAGGAAAGACTCCTTTACAGAGAAACGAGAGAAAGCTATGAAGATAATAAGAAAGAAAACAGACCTAGGAAGAAAAGTTCAGGACATTTGGAAGGAAACTATAAAACTTAGAACTTCAAATGGATAGAGACCAACCTGTACACAAGATTTAACTATGACTAAAAACAGAAGGCTACAAATATGAATGACTGTGTTTAAGTCTTTGAAAACTATTTTACAATTTGCTAAAAATGGAAGAAGGCATAGGGTAAAGAATGAAAGGCTTAGAGGCTTATACAAGGAAAAGAAGCTTCTGACAGTACAGACTGATAGAAATCTAAATGAGTTATTGAGTAGCTGTAGATTTTATTTATTTACAAAGTATAAAAAGTGAATTCAAACAATCTTCATCGTATATTACCTACTATTTGTCTAGTATTTTATGGTTATACATAAAATGTCCTGACTATTTTGTAGGGTTGTTACAAGTATCAAATAAGATAATACACTGGACCAGACTGAGAAAGAACTCTGATTCAGTCAGATTTGTTGAATGACTATTACCCACTCTCAAGTATGTTACAAATGGCATCTAGTTTAACCCCTACAACATTGCTGTGAGGTTAGTGGAAACATAATGTTGTTTATTTTACCCAAAGGCCCCTCAAAGCCAACGATGTAGTTCTAGGTCACAGAGGTAGGCACTAAGATGGTGTGAAGCATAAACTGCCTGTAAAAGCATTTTCAAAAGCTATTAGTGCTGGTTCCCACCTCAGAAAATCCATTCACAATATTCTTTACTACAATAAGGGTGGGGAAGAAAAGAAACGGAAGGACTTTTTAATCTAGTTCATTTAGTTGGAAAAACAAGTATATCTTGTGACATCTTCCCAACGTTTGAGAATCTGAGACATTTGTTATGTTTGAGAACAGCTGCCCAAATGTTTTCATAGAACCACTCTCAACCCACAGTGCTGATCAACTAAGGAAGACTGTGTTGCATTGATAACACTGAAACAAAAAGCTGCCTCTTCACCATGACAGATAACCGAAATGTTTTTGAATAAATATCTTTGATTTGTTAAGTCACACAATCACCTTTCATTTTATGCATCAAAACAGAGAGTCTTTCTTGAGTGTAAAAAAAAAAATCACAGATATTTTGTAATAAAACGTTAACCAAACCTGTATCACTGAAAGGTCAAGCTTTAACAACTGACTCTAAATTTCCGTTATCATCAATAAAGGTAACGTCAATGATGTAACTGAAATTTTTTTTTTTTTGACTTGCAGATCCTCTTTTATTGAATTGCTGTTTTGGAAGGGCACCGGCAAAATTAAGTTCTAAATTTGATTTTTTTTTTTTTGCCCTGGCTTGCTTTTGAACTTTTGCTCTTTATTTTTTATTTTACTTTACAATATTGTATTGGTTCTGCCATGAAATTTCTTACATAAGAGTCAACTCTACATTATTCAGCTTTTGATTATTCGGGTTGTAAGAAACTTCTACCAAAGATAATGAGAGAGGGCAAAGAAAACCAATGTTAAATACCCATTTAGGCAGACAGTCACAACAGTTCTGAACAAAAAGACATGGAGAGAATAGAAAGTAGTAATGAAGAAAAAGGAGCAGTGCTGGTGTGGGCCAGACAGATTTGCTCTGTCTGCTTTAGTTTGCACGGTAGATCATTTTACGTGTAATTTAGTACAGTGGAAATGAAATGAAGTGACATATCCAAAATCGTAAATACAAGTAGAAGCCAAGGCTTGAATCCAGCTATCTCAAGATTTCAGAGCTCAAATGACCAGAGCACAGGAGCTTGTGCCTACCCACCTCTCCCCACTGACTCCCCTCCCTCCCAGGTCACAGACTCCAGCTTCAGTTACCCCAGAGGACAAGTTCGTCCCTTCCTCATGACAACTAATTTACCTTTTCTTTTGCTTAGAAAATTCTTGCTCCCATTCTACCTTGCTAGCTCTACCTCATTTTTCAATTTTCAGCATAAGTATCACTTCCTCAGAAAGTGGTACCCCAACCCAAAATATGATCCCCTGATATATGTCTCCAAGGCACCCAGGTCTTTTCCACTTCACCCATCATGTTCTGTGATTACACACTGAATTGTGTTTCCTCCTTTGATACCTCCTTCCCCACTGAACGACGACAAGCAGTACAAAGATCACATTTGTTTGCTCTTTACTTTCTATCTAGTGCCCAACACACAGCAATATACCACAAATGTTTTTAAACAAATGAGAAAGTGAGATATAGGAACTGTGTAAAATTAGCCATTATCTAAAATGAAAGTGAAAGTCACTCAGTGATGTCCGACTCTTTGTGACCCCATGGACTGTATAGTCCTCCAGGCCAGAATACTAGAGTGGGTAGCCTTTCCCTTCTCCAGGGGATATTCCCAACCCAGGGATCCAGTCCGGGTCTCCTGCACTGCAGGCAGATTTTCTACCAGCTGAGCCACAAGGGAAGCCTGTATCTAAGAGGTCCCTAATTCTCATCTATCTAATAAGGTTAAGTTGTTGTTGTTCAGTCACTAAGTCACGTCTGACTCTTTGTGACCCTATTGATGACAGCTCACCAGGCTTCCCTATCCATCACTATCTCCCGGCAATTGCTCAGACTCGTGTCCACTGAAGTAGATGATGACATCCAACCATCTCATCCTCTATCTTACCCTTCTCCTCTTGCCCTCAGTCTTTTCCAGCATCAGGGTCTTTTCCAGTGAGTCAGTTCTTTGTGTCAGGTGGCCAAAATATTGGAGCTCCAGCATCAGTTCTTCCAATAAATATTCATGGTTGATTTCCTTTAGAATTGACTGGTTTGATTCCCTTGCTGTCCAAGGAACTGTCAAGGTTAAGTTAGCCAAGACCATTTAGAATTTATGGTGGTAGAGGATTTCTTAGGCTATTACTAGGGTGCCAAAATGGGATATTAACCATGAGAGTTTTGCTTTATCAAAAACTCACTGATCAACACATACATGAGGAAGCCATGAGAAACCCCCTGAGCCTGCAGCCCCTCACCACACTGGGAAACCATCGTTGTCCTAAGGACTGACTGTCACTCCCTTGATCAAGAAGCCACGTTTTTTCTTATTAGCATCACAGTCATCATAGCACAGCTGATCTGAGTTCCCAAAAGACAGTCTGATTAAACCACGTGCACAGTCTCATTACCAACTCTTCAACATTAATTACTGAAAACTAATCCAGGCTTAATCCTTTAAGGTGTTATACTTAAAGACACAAGCCTGGCCTTCCAATGATGTCCCTGGTTTTTATTCTAGGCTTCACTCAAAATAAAATTTGCTTGGTAACTTCCTATGATTAAAAAGCTAATGCATTCTAGTTAAGCAAAGATGAAACACAAAAGCAAATTACCTCAGTTTTCTGTTCAGTTCTGTTACTATCCAACTACATGTACATGAGAGGCCAAATGGTTTTAAGCCCTGTCATTTAACTACATTAATTCTCCTATCTGTAAAATTTTAATCATCATTCTGACAGATGCATAGCTGGTCTGAGTGCTTTCGAGACTCTCAGAGATATCTGAGGGATTGACCTTCGCTGTCACTCTGCAGCTCTAAGATCAGAAAAGATCCTAGACTAGACTGTGCTAACCTGGGGAAAGTGAATGTGTTGAAAGAGAGTGTGGTGCTCACTCCTGCGGCCCATAGACTAAAACTGGGACTATACAGAGAAGAAGATTCTTATCAAAGAGATGAACTATGAAGTCTTAACCTGATGGTTACCTGGACCACAATTATTTGGGGATATAATTATGTGGGGATATAATCAATTTTTAAGTTTTAAATTTCTCAAGCAAACTTCTTTTCACCCTTCTTATAACATCCATCCCTGGACATTTCGTATTCCGAATGCTTGTGATGCTGAAATGTGAAGTTCATTTTTGGGATGTTCCCCCACCCCACTCCAGTACTCTTGCTTGGAAAATCCCATGGAAGGAGGAGCCTAGTGGGCTGAAGTCCACGGGGTCGCTAAGAGTCAGACACGACTAAGCGACTTCACTTTCAATTTTCCCTTTCATGCCTTGGAGAAGCACATAGCAACCCACTGTTGCCATGGGTTGCCATGTCAACATGGGTTCTTGCCTGGAGAATCCCAGGGATGGGGGAGCCTGGTGGGCTGCCCTCTATAGGGTCGCACAGAGTTGGACACAACTGAAGCGACTTAGCAGCAGCACAGCATGCACTGTAATCCACCTTTGGTACTTATTTAAGAATATTAAACCCTCATCTAAATATCTCTCTCACACACACATACACACACATATATATCCTTGTGTGTCATTCTTGGCCCCTGGGCAAGGATGACACACGAAATTGTGAAGTATTCCACATTCTGAAAACTAGAAAAATAAGATGTTTGTGTACACTATATTATGCCAGTCTCTATAGCCATATCACATAATACCAGAATGGATGAACTGATCACAAAGATCCAGCTGGGCTTGCCGGTGGGGTAGATGTCATTTGCCATTGCTCAGTGACACTTCCCACAAGTCCCAGGGAAACCCTCATTCAGACTCAATCATATACAATGATGCTACAGCCCTCTTTGGAAGGTCCAGAGGCTTATACATTCTGTCTGTCACTGAAGAATATTGTTGACATCCCTAATGTGTATCCTGAGAGCACTTTGTTTCATCTGAATCCTTTAGAAAAAACACCCTGACTCATTTCCTAGAGAGTATCTGCATCTGGACTCTTCATCAGTCAGAATCTGTTGATACTTGTTGACTGTTGATACTTGTCAACATAGTGGTAACATAGGTTCCAATGGGCTCTAGAAAAAGTATTTCATAAACATGGGTGATTATGGCCAGCTGCCTACAAAGCTGAATGTTTTGATCTCCAGTATCTTTTCTATAAAAAATATATATGATATGGTATTTCCAAGAGGCTCTAATTCAGACTCTACTACCACTTACAGATTTTGTGTCTTTAGAAAAAGTCACAAGACTGGAATGCAAAGTAGGAAGTCAAGAGATATTTGGAGTAAGAGGCAAGTACGGTATTGGAATATGAAATGAGCAGGGCAAAGGCTAAGAGTTTTGCCAAGAGAACACAATGGTCAAAGCAAACACCCTCTTCCAACAACACAAGAAAGACTAGAAAAAGTCACAAGACTGGAATGCAAAGTAGGAAGTCAAGAGATATTTGGAGTAAGAGGCAAGTACGGTATTGGAATATGAAATGAGCAGGGCAAAGGCTAAGAGTTTTGCCAAGAGAACACAATGGTCAAAGCAAACACCCTCTTCCAACAACACAAGATAAGACTCTACACATCAACATCACTAGCTGGTCAATACTGAAATCTGACTGATTATACTCTTTGTAGCTAAAGATGGAGAAGCTCTATACAGTCAGCAAACACAAGACCAGGAGCTGACTGTGGCTCAGATCATGAACTCCTTATTGCAAAATTCAGACTTATATTCAAGAAAGTAGGGAAAACCACTACAGCATTCAGGTATGACCTAAATCAAATCCCTTACAGTGAAAGTGACAAATAGATTCAAGGGATTAGATGTGATAGACAAGAGTGCCTGAAGAACTATGGATGGAGGTTCATAACATTGTATAGGAGACAGTGACCAAAACCATCCCCAAGAAAAAGAAATGCAATGAGGCAAAATGCAAGAGGGCTTTACAAAAAACTGAGAAAATAAGTGAAAGGCAAAGGAGAAAAGGAAAGATATACCCAAGTGAATGTAGAGTTCCAAAAAATAGCAAGGAGAGATAAGAAAGTTTTCCTAAGTGAACAATGCCAATAAACAGAGGAAAACAATAGGATGGGAAAGACTAGAGATCTCTTCAAGAAAATTAGAGATATCAAGGGAATATCTCATGCAAAGATGAGCACAATAAAGGACCACAATAATATGGACCTAACAGAAACATAAGATATTAAGAACTGGTGGCAAGAATACACAGAAGAACTGTACAAAAAAGGTCTTAACGACCCAGATAACCATGATGGCGTGATCATTCACCTAGAGCCAGACATCCTGGAGTATGAAGCCTTAGGAAGCATTATTATGAACAAAGATAGTGGGGCTGATGCAATTCCAGTTGAGCTCTTTCAAATCCTAAAAGATGATGCTGTGAAAATGCTGCATTCAATATGCCAGCAAATTTGGAAGACTCAGCAGTGGCCACAGGCCTGGGAAAGGTCAGTTTTCGTTCAATTCCAAAGAAGGGCAATACCAAAGAATGTTCAAACTACCATACAACTGTTCTCATTTTACATGCTACCAAGGTAATGCTCAAAATTCTTCAAACTAGGCTTCAACAGTACGTGAACCAAGACATTCTAGATATATGCTGGGTTTAGAAAGGCAGAGAAACCAGAGATCAAATTGCAAACATCTATCGGATCATAGAAAAAGCAAGAGAATTTCACACAAATGTCTGCTTCTGCTTCACTGACTATGCCAAAGCCTTTGGCTGTGTGAAAGTAAAGTGAAAGCGTAAGTCACTCAGTTGTATCTGACTCTTTGCGACCCCATGGACTATACAGTCCATGGAATTCGCTAGGTCAGAACACTGGAGTAGGTAGCCTTTCCCTTCTCCAGAGGATCTTCCCAACCCAGGGATCGAACCCAGGTCTCGCACATTGCAGGAGGATTCTTTACCAGCTGAGTTACAAGGGAAGCCCAAGAACACTGGAGTGTGTAGTCTATCCCTTCTCCAGGGGATCTTCCTGATCCAGAAATCGAACCAGGGTCTCTTGCATTGCAGTTGGATTCTTTACCAACTGAGCTATGAGAGAAGCTGAATGTTTCACAGCAAATTGTGGAAAATTCTTAGAAAGACAGGAATACCAGATCACCTTACCTACCTTCTGAGAAACCTGTATGAAGGTCAAGAAGCAAGAGTTAGAACCAGACAGGGAAAAACGGACTGAATCTAAATTGGGAAATGAGTATGTCAAGGCTGTATATTGTCACCCTCCTTATTTAACTTATATGCAGAGTACATCATGAGAAATGCCAGGCTGGGTGACTCACAAGCTGGAATCAAGATTGCTGGGAGAAATATCAATAACTTTACATATGCAGATGACACCACCCTAAAGGCAGAAAGCAAAGAGGAACTAAAGAGTTTCTTGATGAAGGTGAAAGAGAAGAGTGAAAAAGCTGGCTAAAACTCAACATTCAAAAAACTAAGTCATGGCATCTGATCCCATCACTTCAGGGCAAATAGATGAGGAAAAAATGGAAACAGTGACAGACTTTCTTTTCTTGGGCTCCAAAAATCACTGTAGACTATGACTGCAGTCATGAAATTAAAAGACACTTGTTCTTTGGAAGAATAGCTATAACAAACCTAGACAGTGTATTAAAAAGCAGAGACATCATTTTGCCGACAAAGGTCCATATAGTCAAAGCTACAATTTTTCTAGTAGTCCTGTACAGATGTGACAGTTGGACCAAAAGAAGGCTGAGCACTGAAGAATTGATGTTTTCAAACTGTGGTGCTAAAGACTCTTGAGAGTCCCTTGGAGAGCAAAGAGATAAAACCAGTAAATTCTAAAGGAAATCAGCCCTGAAGCTGAAGTTCCAATACTTTGGCCACCTGAGAAGAGCTGAACCACTGGAAAACACCCTGAAGCTGGGAAAGATTGAGGGCAGGAGGAGAAGTGGGCAGCAGAGGAGGAGATGTTTGGATGGCTCACCATTTCAAAGGACATGAGTTTGCGCAAACTCCAGGAGATTAACAGGGAAGCCTGGTACATTGCAGTTCATGGGGTCACAAAGAGTCGGACACAACTGAGCAACTGAACAACAATAACACGTTCTCCCAGAACCGATCTTCACCTGCAAAGTGGAAATTCAATAAGAGCAGTACCTATTTCAAAAGATTGCTGTGAGGGCAAATGTTAATATGGGTAGTATTCCTACTGCTGTTGTCAAGTACAGCGAAGGTGCTAATATTTGAATCTGAAATCAGAAATCCAAAAGTTTGAAAGAAGTAATTGAATTTAACAGCTCTGTACCTAACAGAATATTTTTTTTTTGATGAAAATAACAGAAAACTGAACTCGAACTGGTTAAATGTTCATGGGGATTCACTGGTACCTGTAACTGAAAGGTCCATAAAAACGCCAGCACCAGGCATTGTTTACATAAGGTCCAGCTCGACTTCTCTGCAGTTCTCCTGGCTCTGCTCACCTCTATGGGAGGCCTCTCCTGCAGGCTGGCTCCCCCTACTGCTGTATTATGCCTACTAGCAGCTACCAAGGCAACATACTTTCTCCTTCACATCCAGGGAAGAGAGAAAGTGACTTCTCACAATGAACAAGAGTCCTCAGCTTTGGAGGCCCTTGAACTAGCTGTTGTGAGCAGGTCAATGCCATGTGCAGGAGTGGGCAGGCTGAGTGGAAAGGTATCACACAGTGGGGAGAGAGATCATGAATGTCTCAAAGACAACCAGGATGTCCACTACATTAACACAATACATGCTTAGTGGATGACAATGGATTCCAAGGAGTCTTGTTTTTAAGGGAAAAAAAAAAAGTACCTATGAAGAAACATTGGATTCTGAGGTTTCTAGGATCCTAATAAGCCCAGGGCTTCCCTTGTGGCTCAGACGGTAAAGAATCTGCCCACAATGTGGGAGACCCAGGTTCGATTCCTGAGTCGGGAAGATCCCCTGGAGAAGGGAATGCGTACCTATTCCAGTATTCTTGCCTGGAGAATTCTATGCACAGAGGAGCCTGGCAGGCTACACAGTTCATGGGGTCACAAATGGCAGGGAGTATCAATAGATAGGGACTTCCCTGGAGGTCTACTGGTTAAGACTTGGCCTTCCAATGCAGGGGGTATAGGTTCTACCCCTGGTCAGGGAGCTAAGACCTCACACGTCTCATGGCCAAAAAACTAAAACATAAAACAGAAGCAATACTGTAACAAATTCAATACTTTTTGGGCTTCCATGGTGGCTGAGACAGTAAAGAATCCTCCTGTCAATGCAGATGATCTGGACTCAATCCCTGACTCAGGGATCTCCCTGAAGATCCCTAGGTCTCCCCTGTGGGCTGTAGTCCCTAAGGGCACAAAGAATAGGACGTGACTGAGCGACTAACACTTTCACTTTCAGGAGCAGGCAAGGATCGGGCAGGCACTCTGATCTGCCCAGCAGAAATCCTAGACTGTAACCCTCCAATTCCTACAAATCTGAAATCAAATGGAGAAACTGAAGGTTAACACTTTCCCAGAATTGGGAAGTGGTTTTTAACAATGAAAGCTCCTTTCCTTGCCTTTCTACAGGAAATCCATGAACACTCAGTCAATACCGCTGGAAAGGCAGAAGCACTGACACAAACGTGGTCTCTACTTGGAAAGAAAGAAGTCCGAGAACCAGCCTCTTAAGGTGATATCCTTTTGCCTAAATGATGCATTTGCCTGGGCCTGAAGGGCTCATTTGACTGTAAGATATTGAGATCCATTCAAGGTATGTAAGTTAAAAAAAAGGAATTTATTGAAAACCAAGGATGAAAACCAAGTATTTCCCAGCCAGCAATTAAAGCTGGCCTCAAAAGGGACTGGATTCACTTGACCAGGAAGTGAATGTTAACTTGCTTTAATCTCCTTTCTGTCACAATCAGCTCTCCTGGGTCAGCTTGTTCCTGGGTCAGCCCCGGTTTTATGTAGTCCTAATCCAAGAGCCGCTTCTACATTTAGGGTCAGGTATCTGACGCTGGGAGGGACTGGGGGCAGGAGGAGAAGAGGATGAGATGGCTGGATGGCATCGCCAACTCGATGGACCTGAGTCTGAGTGAACTCCGGGAGTTGGTGCTGGACAGGGAGGCCTGGCGTGCTGCGATTCATGGGGTCGCAAAGAGTCGGACACGACTGAGCGACTGAACTGAACTGATCTGTCTCTGGCGTAAGAGTGATGGTTGGGGAGGGCATGATCACCAGCTTAGTTCTGCTGCACACTTGGGAGGAGCTATGTCAGCAGACTCTGAGTAGGGGATGAGCAGAAGAGTTAAAGTAACCGACACATGTTAGAAGTGTCCGTCCTTTCCTTTTCTATTACAGTACAGTCAGCATCACGTGATTTCATAAAACCATCAGAGAAATTGAAACCAGTAAAGGAACATGGACTAAGTCTAGATAACTAACCTCTCAGCAGGGATTTCTGATGGGCACATCAGAGTCTCTGCCATTCTACATTCTTATGTATCCTGTATACAGCACAATTTCTTAGTTCTGCATTTTTCTTACCTGCCACGTACAGACACTCATGCTTGTCCTTGTATTTCATAGGACTGGAGAAAGGATAAAGAAATAATCATGTGAAAGTACTTTCAATCATTGAAATGATGTTATTTACACTCTGCACACTATCATGCATCTCCTCTGAATTCTAACTGAAACCCCACTGTTTCCATGGAAATACGAGTTCAAGGATTATTCATCAAAATAACCATTTGGGGTTAGTTCTCCTAGGTGGACACAGATCTTATACCTACCACATAACTGTGCAGAAGAGTGTTTTACAAGTTACATAGCACATATATTGCTATATGCACAGCAGACATGAAAAAGGAGCACTCCAAAGGTTATGAGAGTCGGACCACAAAGAAGGCTGAGCGCTGAAGAACTGATGCTTTTCAACCTTGATGCTGGGAAAGATTGAAGGCAGGAGGAGAAGGGGATGAAAGAGGGTAAGATGACTGGATGGCATCATTGACTTGATGGACATGAATTTGAGCAAACTTCGGGAGATGGTGAAGGACAGGGAAGTCTCCCTGAAGGACAGGGAGCGGACAGAAGCTCAGATGGTAAAGAATCTGCCTGAAATGCCAGAGACTCAGGTTTGATGCCTGGGTTGAGAGAAGGGGATGGCAATCTCCTTCAGTATTCTTGCCTGGAGAATTCCACAGACAGAGGAGCCTGGCGGGTCCATAGGGCTGCAAAGAATCAGACACGGCTGAGTGACTAACACATTTGTCAGTAACTGGTTATCCGGTCTCAGGTATCTCAGTCGGCTTCTGCTGGTCTGCTTCCTAATTTGTAAAATGAGGAAATTTTTAGGTACTAAAATGTAGGCAGTGGGTATTCTCTAATGCATCAGTTCCATCACTCTGTGCTCCAGATAGGGCTCCAGAGTCCTAAAGAGCTACTGTACCTAGAAAAAGCTGCTTCTCAAAGGGCAGGTGAAAGAAAGCACAGTATTTCTCACATGTTTGTTTTCTGAGTACATTTAAAGTCTAAATCTTATTTAATGTCTGAGGCAACATGTTTTCATGTCTAAGGAGATTGTGTCCATCTCTTCATCCCCATCACAAGGGAAGCAAAAGTGGAAACACCAAAACAAATTTTTAAAATTTTAAATTAAAGAAGAAAACAACTTTGCTACCAAAATGACTGAAAAAACGAAGTCCATGAAAAAAAAACACAAGCAAACGCCAAACGGCAAAATTCCAGTCTGTCAAATACAGTTATGTGTGATTAACACTCCACAGCTGAATTATTTAAACTCAGTAACTAGCAGGCCCAAGCAAACAAACACCATCCAGTACAGAAATCATCTCAATTATGCCACAATCCAAAACAAATCTCTGAACAAAGGGAAAAACTTGTTGCTTCAAAAGAACAAACAGGAACAGATCAGAAATTTCTTTAGCCTTTGTAGCAATAAGTTAGGCTAACAAATGTCCCTTTCATGTTAAACAGAGCTTCACTGGTGGCTTAATAAAGAATCTGCCTGCAATGCAGGAGCTACAGGAGACACAGGTTCAATCCCTGGGTCAGGAAGATCCCCTGGAGGAGGGCATGGCAACCCACTCCAGTATTTTTGTCTAGAGAATCCTATGGACAGAGGAGCCTGGTGGGCTACTGTCCATGGTCACAAAGAGTCAGACACGCATGAAATCTTAAGCAACTTCTGCCAAGGGATTCAAATTTCCTAGAATAATCTGAAGTTTAAACAGAGCTTCACTGGTGGCTTAATAAAGAATCTGCCTGCAATGCAGGAGCTACAGGAGACACAGGTTCAATCCCTGGGTCAGGAAGATCCCCTGGAGGAGGGCATGGCAACCCACTCCAGTATTTTTGTCTAGAGAATCCTATGGACAGAGGAGCCTGGTGGGCTACTGTCCATGGTCACAAAGAGTCAGACACGCATGAAATCTTAAGCAACTTCTGCCAAGGGATTCAAATTTCCTAGAATAATCTGAAGTAGCCCTTCCCAATCCATTCCCAAGCCCTAATAACCTAAGGCATCCATTGTATTCAAAGAACTGACTTCTCTCCTTTGCATCTAGATAGGAACTTCCTATGTACCATCCATGAGAGAACTGAGAAAATAGTCAAATCATATCTTAAAACTCCAATTCAGAAAGGCTGACTTAACAGACTTAATACTCAGCACTCTGCACTTCATCTCTTTACAGTCATTTAAATTGAGTAGACATCTGCTTCTATCAATTGATTAAAGACTTATTGATCTCCTTGAAACTTACTAGTACATAGAGCTTTATTTGCCATGTAGTTTTTGCTGGGTTTTTATTTGTTTACAACTTATTCAAAATTTCCATAGTGCCTGAGATAATGACAGCACCAATCAAAAAAAAATAATGAGTTGTATATTTTAAGTATTTAGAAACTGCTTTCAGGTACTGTGAAATATATCAAATTAGTAATTCAAGTAGTATCACTGAGAATTGAGTTTTTAAATTGAAATATAGTTGATTTACAGTATTATATTAGTTTCAGGTGTTCAGCATAGTGATTCAGTATGTTTACAGATAACACTCCATTAAAAGTTATTACAAAATAATGGCTATAATTCCCTGTGCTATACAATATATCCTTGTTGTTTATCTATTTATACATAGTAGTTTTGATAGCTAAAATAAAAAACACACAATAGAAAGAATGGAGAGCAGACTGATACAGAAGAACACTTAAGTGATCTAGAAGATAGAATAAGGAAAACCACTCAATCACAACAGCAAGTTTTTTTTAAATGAGCAATCTAAGAGATCTCTGGAATAACACTAGGTATTTCAATATTCACATTATAGAGGTTCCAGAAGGAGAAGAAGAAAGGGATTTACATTATATTTTTAAAAAATTATGACTGAAAATCCCCTTCATGAATTACACCTTGTTGTGGTGAAGGGGCTTGCTAACTCAGTGAAGCCCAAACAGGCCCACACCCAGACATATCATAATTAAAATGGCATAAGTTGATAAAGAGAGATTTTTAAAGGCAGCAGGAGTAAAACAGAGAGTCTTATACAAGGGAATCCCCAAAGGCTCTCAACTGATTCTTGGGAGAACTGAGATTTTTAAGTATATTTGAAAAAAGGAAGTAAAAATTAACAAGTTTAAGTAAACACCTTATAGTTCTGAGTTGGAACTGGAAGTACCCACATGAACCCATGATGTAGTTAAGAGAGAAAAAAACATTATCTCTATCTTTGTCCACTAAAAAAAGGCCTAGAAACAAAGATCAACTCAGTATCAATGGGCATGTTTAGCACCTACATTACAATCTCTAAATACCATTTCCCATTAAAATGAATCAGAGTTCCTTGATAAACTGGCTAATTCTATATGTTGGGCCGGAAATTTTCATGATGACCCAGAAACATCTTGTTATACAAAAGAGGAGGAAGTGGTTATCAAAGACTACTAGAATCAATGTCAAAAGGACTCAGGAGTAAACCAGAAAAGGCATCACAAGTCACAAATGGGCCAATTTGAAGATGGACTAGGACAACCAGACAAAGACCGAAACACATCGAATATGCGAACATTCATGAGTTCTTAACAGCACTTTAAAAAGGGCAAGAATAAACACACGGTCACTTTTGGAAAGTGCATGAAAACCAACTTTTGTTGTTCTTTTTAATTTATTACGGTGAAATACACATAACATAAAATGTACCACTTAAACATTTTAAAATGTACAGTTCAGTGGCATTAAGTACATTCACACTGTTGAACAACCATCAGCACCACCCATCTCCAGAATGTCCTCACCTTCCCAAACTGAAACCCTGTGCCCATTAAACACTAACTCCCCATTCCTTCTTCCCCTCAGTCTCTGTCAATCCCGTATTTTGAACTGGAAAATAAAGGTTAAAAATGAAGCATTTATCCTGCTTTTCCCATAAGATCTGCATCTCAGGGTTAAAAAAAAAGGGGGGAGAGAGAGGTTAAGGTTACTTTTTTTTTAGAAGTACTCCAGATAATAAATAAAAAAGAAATGTTAAAATTAAGTGTCACCGGGACTCCCCTGGTGGTCCAATATTTGGGAATTCACTTGCTAACGCAGGGGATACGGGTTTAATCCCTGGTCAAGGAAGACCTCACATGCTGCATTGCAACCGCTGAGCCTGTGCTCCGCAACGAGAGAAGCCACTGCAGCGAGAAGCCCACACAGTCCAGCAGAGAATAACCCTGCTCGCTGCAAGCAGAGGAAGCACACGTGCGGCATGAAGACTCAGGCCAGCCAAAATTAATTAAAAATTAATTTGAAAATAAAGTTCTTAAAAAAAAGGATCATTTTGTAAGCTCCAATAAATTAAGACAATGGCTACCTAATGGCTGATGACATCGCAAAAGAAAACATTTTACTTCTGACACTTTCAGGTACAAACTGTGGGGCTTTCCTCATAGTCTAGTGGCTAAGACTCCATGCTCCCAATACAGGGGGCCCGAGTTGGATCCCCGGTCAACGAACCAGATCCCACATGCTGTAACTAAGCGTTCACCCACCATTGCCACAACTAAAAGATTCCCCATGCAGCAACTAAGACCCACTGTAAGCAAATAAACAAATGAAAACAAATAAATATATTTTTAAAATAAAGTACAAAATGTCTGTCTTAGAGAATCTAAATGATACTCTTGCCCATGTGACCACTGTTTATTAAATATAATCACTGAAGTCCTAAGAGATTTTGTTGTTTTTTAAAGAGTTCTATGGGTAGATAACTTTGGCAATCACTGATTTATATAAACTTAATCTGATTCCCTTGGTGTAAAGTACAAACTGAAACTGCCATGGGTAAGTATCACACAAACATGTACCACAACAAGAACAACAAAATGACCTGACTGGATCAAGACTAGAGCAATTCCTAAATGTATAAGAAATGAAGGAACACCAGAACATGTTTAATGACACCATGGAGATACAATCAGCAAAATATAAACCATGAGGAAAGTTAGGGGAAATGATCTGATTTTTCAATAAAAGGCAAACAGATAAAGAAAGAAAATTTTAAAAGAAAGATAGAAAACCTAAGTAGAAGAGACTCATTATCAAACAATTACAATATATAAATCTTATTTTGACCTTCATTCAGCAAATGATCCACTTAAATATAAAACTTGTAAGAAAACTGAAGTAATATAACCTTAAGTGGTTATGATATTAAGGAATTAATTATTTTTAGGTAATGA